>OX596275.1:27939926-28209926 GCA_951394225.1 Harpalus rufipes | reverse complement strand
GAGGACGACACGCAAAACAAAAATGAGTGGAAGAAGAAAATAAAAAATAGCGACCCCCTAACGAATGGGAAAAACTAAAGAAGAAGAAGATGTCAGTGTCAAGTGCAATTTGAATAGATTGTTTATGAAATAACTTTACTGGAAATATAGGATCTTTTGCAAGAAAATTTATGTATGGGGCGCGTGCAATAACATGACTTTGCTGACTTTGGCAAGAATATATGGGAACCCGTGTCAAAATGACAGCAATTAATTATGTCCATCACTGACGTGTTTTTTTTATTCAAAATTTCATAATTTTCTTATTTCATGTGATATGTTTGTTATCAGGAGTATGGAATTCAGTTGCCGAGAAAGGGAATCATAAAATAGGTACAAAAAAATTAGAACCTTTTGCAAGAAAATTTATGTATGGAATTTGTACATAATACACAGGATTGACGGAAGGTATTGTGCTGGCCACAACAGATTTTTTATTATAAGTAATAGAAAAAATGGCTCATATAAAAGTTTTATTATTTTAAATATTCTATTTGATGGCAGATGTAGATATTTTTTTTTATAAAGTCAGGTTACAAGATATGACTCAATTTTTATTTTCAGCAATCTATAATTATTTTACTAAAATATAAACCACCATTTTTTTCTCTTTTCAATAATGTAAAAGATTAATAAAATGCAAACTGTAAAAGCAAATTGGAATTTCTCCGTGAAACAAACATTATATTAAGTATTACAAAGTTTCGTTATGTTTCACCAGTTTACAACTTCTGAGTCTGCTTCAATGAACAGAGGCCACAGGTTACACCACACTGAAGAGCACCAAATAGTGCGAAACGCGTCTGTGGTTACTTGTGCTGGCCGGCTTCTGACGATGGCTTCATTGAAGCTGACTTAGAAGTTGTAAACTGGTGAAACATGACGAAACTTTGTAATATTTATTATAATGTAGAAGATTGTATATCAAAAACATGCAAAAATTGAAGAAAAATAAGATAATTTAACGTGTTTTTTTAAGTAATAAATTATTTTTTTATATTTTGCGTTCATAATGAAGTCATTATGAAACCCAATTGCATTTCGAAAGAGCCTTCATTTCGATACGCAATTTTTTGTTTTAGAAAATTGGTGCTAGATGACATTTACTTATGTTCATAAATCAGAGCTGACATGAACTTTAAAATAATTGAATAAATGTCTTTCCAAGTTAGTACGAAACTTAATGTATTATGAAAACACATACCGAACGCATGACAGAAAACGTACTGACTGGCGGGAAATTTAAATAACTTGTTTTCAAAAATTGGATGGTAAATAACGGCATACTAACAGTTTTTGTATAGTAGTTTATTTACAGAAAAAAAAACAAAAGCTGAATTAACAAAAAATGCATGAACAAAAAATACATTAAGAAAAAAATAAATAAAAGTGTTACGGGTTATTTATTTATCCGGAGGTTTTTTGTATCTTGTAACACTGGTTATTTATTAAAAACAAGAGTGAATGTCTATTTTACAAACAACTTTTAATGAAACACAAAAGACTTGTACATTTCAGCATGTGTATTATTTATTAGGCTATCTGCACACATTGCGCGGGAATAAATTTTTGGCGTGGCAGCAAGTGCTGCCACCTATCGGGACTAGGGGTAACAATAGTTTTGAATTTTTGGCGCTACAAAAGATAAATTTGATGAAAAATTAACAAAATATGAATTCAATAATAGTAAATATTATTTTACAAACAAGATACAGAGATCTATCTACTTATTTTTGCTAAAGTTAATCAGGTTGTCATCTGGATCCCAAGTGTAGCAATTTTTAGTTTTAATTAAATCTTTGCAAAATAATAAATTTTATACCGCGCAAACATTTAGAGAATTTCTATATTTATTTTTAATAATTGTTAATTTTGAAAATATGCTTTCTGCCCAAGCGCTGCCATATCGTAAAGAAACGGTTGTACTCAAAAAATTCAATAAATTTTGAAATAATGGTTTTATCAAATATTGAAGTAATTCTTCAATATCTGAAATGCTCTGGCTCGGTTTATATTCTGAAATAAGTCTCCACTATAAATTTAGATCTTCCAATGATTCTGGATTTATTATATTTGGAAATTCCCTTGCTAAGAGAACAATTGATGGTTTATCGTCATTAAAAATATTATTAATATATAACACATTTGAAATATTATTTAAAATGTTGTCTTCAAAATCAATTCTTGTTCTAATTTCTGTACTCAACCGTATATAAAAATTGAAACAATTAATTCTTAGACTGTGGATTTCTGATGGGGTTAATTCATGGGATTTTTCTTGAAAAGTATTTTCAAAACCTGCACCAAAATATATTTCTTCAATTTTTAGGATAAATTGTAATAATTTTCATAGAATTAATCACATGAGGTTTTATATAAAATTTTAATTTCATTTTATAATACATTATTATAGTTGGTAACTATATCAGAATTATAGTTATCTGTAGGTACAGAAAATTTAAATAAAAAAATTGTTTTTTTTTGTTTGGCGTATTTTTGAAGTTAGTTTTGGAGTCGAATTTCGTACTGAAATTACGGCTTTTTGCAAAAAGTAGTACTGACGTACTGAATTTAGTAAAAACGTACTGAATTCTGTACAATTGTACCGAAACGGCAACGCTGCTATAAAACTGAAACATAAATGTCAATGTTACCAACTACAACATTACACATATAAATTTCCCTAAATCAACTTAGTTTAATATATAATATAGTAGTTTTTTAAAAATATTTTGATGTATAAAAGACGCAAAATATAAAAAATAGTATATAGGATTCATTTTATGAGACATTTTTTCGCACTTATAATTTAGAAAACGAGCTGTGTGTTACCTAGAATATTTGAATAAAAATAATTTCTGATATTTTTCAATTATTTTATTTCTCGAATTTCGTCATATTTTTATCTCCCACCAACCTACATACATAGGTAAGGGAGGTAATGTTTACTATTTACTATTTTTACAATGCTGTGTGTCTGTCTGTGTGTGTGTGATGATTTTTTTCTTCCATGATAACTCATATCAAACTTCCAAAAATGTCTATTTTCCGTATTTAAGATTTCTGCATTAATATAAAAGTTTATTAGATTTTGGGTAAAATTGCACAATCAGAAGTGATACTTTACTTGAAGTCCGTAACAGTTTTTAATGAAAAACTATATTAAAATATTATCCAAAACTTTTCAATTTTAGCACTTCAGACTTTTGTCTGAAGTAATACTTTACTTGATGCTCTGAACAGATTTTCGTGAAAAATATACATATTATGATATAATCGAAAACTTCTCAAATTTGTATTTAAAACTCGTATATGGTTAGAAACAAAATTATATTTTGACTACATATGATAAACTGAATGTGATACTTAACTTGGATCTCTTAACTGATTTTCGTATTACAGACTGTTTATTAGAACAACAAATTAGATTGGGTTTACAAACGATCAACCAAAGTGATACGTTACCTAAAGCTCCTTGCTATTTTAAACATGAAATTGGCGAGAGGTCATGTGTGGCTACATCAGATTTTTTATATACAAAATTTTACATCGTTGAAAAGAGAAAAAAATGGCGGTTTATATTTTAGTAAAATAATTATAGGTTGATATTTAAAAAGTAAAAGTTGATAGTCGTATCTTGGAAACCTGCAAAATATCTACATTTACCATCAAACAGTATATTTAAAACAATTAATCTTTTTATGAGTCATTTTTTTCTATTACTTATAATAAAAAAGTTAAGGGGGGGGGGGGGGGCAGTATTTTCCCAGACTCATCCTGTATACGCCAATAATATACCACAAAACAATGAAAATGCACATCAAAAATAAAACTGATAAATATGAAACTGCTTAACTAAAAGTCTTATTGTTAATATACTTGACCCAAAGAAAATGAGTTTTTATTTATATGTACAGTAGTACAGGGGATGTCTCATTTTCTATCTTTTTTAAGGTATCTCGGGTAATATTAACGATAGAGCAAAACCGTTTGCACATTCCAGGATCAACTTTCCGAGAAAAGTTTAATAGTCGACACAAAAAATTTCGATCTTGTTTTGTTTTTGAGCTACAGGCAAAAACTCGTTTTTCGCTAATTTCGAAAATATCTCATATCTTACTTATGATAGTTAGAGAAAAATTGTTTTTTGCTTAGAATAAAATGGCGTTACTAGATTTCCTGAATATATAATAATTCTCGAGATATAACACAAAATTATATTTTTTTAAAATGGGAACCTATGTTGAAAATAGTCTCATTTTTACCTCCCGCTACCCTTGGTAAGGGAGGTATAGGGATCGTGCTAAAAATCGCATATCGAGATTTTGGTAAATGACCACGTTTTAAGGTCCCTAGAATCCATTTTTAACATTTTCACGATGATGTCTGTGTGTATGTATATATGTATGTATGTATGTATGTATGTATGTATGTATGTATGTATGTATGTATGTATGTATGTATGTATGTATGTATGTATGTATGTGTTTGTGTGTGTGTGTGGATCCTCTTTACGCTCTAACTCAAATACTATCATTCAGAAAGTTTTGAAACCATGTATTTCTACCTTATTTTAATATGGAAAGAACTGATTAGATTTTGGTGGCAACTGGCAACTGAAAATGGCAGTTTACTTGAAGCTCAAGATAGTTTTTCTTCAAAAAATACCTTTAAATGTATTTTTTTCTCAATTTGTTACTATAGAAATTAAAGATTATTCCATTTTCTACAAGTTTGCGTTAATCATTTTTCTATATATTGTATAGATAAATTTATAAAGTAATATAAAAATTATACAGGTGTCCCTTAACTTGGTGCACAAACTTTAAGGGCATATAATACTGATCAAAATGAGTAAAAAAAGCTTAGTCAAAATGTGTCCGATCTTTAATAGTTTCCCAGATATAACGCAGTGAAAAATGAGTTTTTTCGAGATTTACCTTTGCTATCTCAAAAACTATAAGAATTACGATTTTGATTAATTGAGACTTTTTGTTTACCTTTGAGAGGTAATCTTAGATGGCCTTTTGTTATTTTATAAAAATCAAAAGTGAAATGTTGTGGCGACCTTGGTCAATATTTAATTTTCATATAACTACGTAACTATAAGAAATTGAGAAAAATGTTTCATATAAAATTTTATTGTTTTTTATAGTATTTTTACTGACATAGACAAAATTTTATTCGATCGTTATCTTTGTCAGTTTTTCTTAGATTTTTCGCTTTTCTCGGAAACAGTTGAAGATCATTCCTATGTTGATGAAGCTTTTTTATTCATTTTGGGCAGTACTATATGCCCTTAAAGTTTTTGCTCGAAGTTAAGGGACATCCTGTATACATAGGTAAATAGCGGGAGGTACTGTGTTGGTCACATCAGATTTTTTTGCTTATTTTATAAACTTTTCAATGATATACAAATCTACTTTCTTTTGTTTTAAACATGACTCAGATTATATAAATAATTTAATATTTTACCGACTTACCGAGTTGCTGACTCCCGCCGAGCAGAAATTGTTGCCAACATTGTAAACCAAATGCACTAAATTATTATTTTAAAATTAAATTTCATTCAATATTCCATCATGTTCTCTTATTATTATTAAGCAAAAGAGTGTTTAAAGAATTATACTTTTTTGTTATATAGTTTTTTAAGAAATGCTTAAGAAATAGGAGTGCTTTTCCTAAATTTCCCGCACATTTTTCTGGCGGAGACCTGGGAAATTGACGTTTTGGACGTTGCTTAGATGACGCGAAACAACACGGGCTATATTCGGTTTTCAAATATTCATCCTATATACAGGTGTTCATTTTAAGTGGTACACTATTGCTATCTCGAGAACAATAAAATCTACGAGGTCGGTTAAATTAGTATACAATTTCTACTTTACTAGATATTTTAATGAGCGTAAAATTAAGTAATATTTAAATTACACTTGGCAAGTTTCACAAAAATTCAATCTCTGAATCATTATTCTGCTAGCCAAGCTCGCGGTTTTCTCGATAGATGGCTCTGCATGTGGTTAGTTACCTCTGCAGGCTTAATATCTTTGTGGGATGTTTATCATCCGTCCGCTCAACCGGTCTCAGTGCCTCGCAAGAGGCATATACGTATTAGAAAATACGTATATGGCAAGAGGCGTCAGTACACCACACTGAAGAGCTCCAATAAGAGCGAAACGCGTCTGTGGTTCTGGTTGAGTGGGCCAGTCTCTGATAAATGACCGAGAGGTTGATTCAGAGACTGAAATTTTGTGAAACTTGCCAAGTGTAATTTAAATATTATTTAAAGCAGTTCACCAATTGTCGCAATTGTACTTTGTACAGTTTTTTTTTTTATTAGTAAAATTAAGTTTTTTCAACCACTGGTTTTCAAACTGTAGGGACCAATTTTATCATTTTAAATGAGACCATATATTTTTTATTTGCTTATTAGATAGAGAATTTTATTCTGAATTCAGCGATATAATATTTGCATACTCTTAGATAACAATTTTTTTTTTAGAAAAATACGTATAAAGTTTTAAATTAATTTGATTTAAATATGGCTATAATAAGGGTGCGACGAAGGCAAAAATAAATACATGTTAATTTTTTAAACATAGAATTAGAATGTTATGACGGAAATATGTGAATATTTTGTTTGTGTTGACATTTATGATCAATTAAAAGAACAACATATTCAATGCTTCCTGTCAGAGCACCCTAATTCTATGTAAAAAAAATAACGTGTATTCATTTTTTCCATTCGCGTCATTTATTGTAGCCAAATTAATGTAAAATTTCATATGAATAATTATTCCCAAAAAAATTGTTATCTATGGGCATTCAAATATTACATCACTGAATTCTCTACCTAATAAGTAAATAAAAATATATGGCCCCTTTTAAAATAACAAAGTTGGTCCCAACAGTTTGAAAATCACTGGTTGAAAAAAATAATAATTTTACGCTCATTAAAATAGTCTAGTAAAATAGAAATTGTTTGCTAATTTAACCCACTTTGTAACTCTTCTAGTTCTTGAAATAGCAATGGACCATTTTCAGTGTTGTGCGCATGGTTAGAGTGAAAACTGCTTATTTATTTACATGCCGTGGTTGATGATGAATAATTTTTTAGCTTTAGCTTTAGCTTTAGTAGTATAGATGGTGATTTAGAGAATAAACTGTCTAACTTATCAAAAATTAGTACATGATAGTTAACTTTTAAAAATCATAATTTGCATACTATGTGCAATTATTTCACCAAGTATTCGCTAAAAGATGTTTCACAAGGAAAAATTCTTATGGCTAAAATGATAACTAAAACTACTTTAAAAATTCAAATTATATAAAAACGACTATAGTAACGTAGCTCTTCGGGTAAATATTAACAAAAAATGAATTCGTTTGAAATATTAACATCGATAGCTACATAGTTTTGTAATTTCCTTTGAGAAAGTTCTTCAAAGTTCAAAAGAACCAGTTTTGGGCGATATTCATTAAAAGTAATTAAAAATAAAATAAAGTCCTAAAATTGGAATTAAAAATTCTTCTCTTAAATTTACTTTTTTGTCCATATTTATAATTTGTAGTTTTAATTATTCGTGGCCGTGTGCCTGTGTGTCTGGTCGCGAATCTGAGGACCCGGGTTCGATCGCGACCGACGCCAAAAATTACATCGAATTTTAATGGCACAAAATTGACCCCTGTGGCGCACTCTCCACGCCAGCATTGAGTACCCGTGAGGTGACGCCTGGTAAGCGCCCGCACGGTACAAATATTCCATCATTACCGAAATCTGTGTACGAAGCAGATTGGCACACCCAGCAATGGGTAATATGCCGTGATGAAATATTTATATATTTTATTTTAATTATTCATTGTAGACAACAATTAACATTACAAATTCTAATTTTATAATCTAAATCCGTAAACCCTTAAGCATAGTCATTTTGTCTTCATTTGTATCTTTTCATTTAATGATATTCTTAGAAAGTATTTTTCCTAGTAATACTTTTAAATAATGCAGATATTTGAAAATCTTATTATTAATTGTTTCCTGGAAAATCTTGAAATAATGTGGCATTGCTCCACGTCAATTTTACTGCTAAGAAGTAAAATATTAAATTTTAAATAAATTTAATAATTAAATGGTTATTTTAATATTAACTAAAATTATTATGACCATAAATATTGATAAAAAATCATTAAACTTTTGTGCATAGCTTTTAGTTTTGTCTTGAAACACTACTTGCATCGCATCGATTTGCAAGACGTATGTCTGTGATACTACGACAGCCTGAATAAAAAGAACTTGAGCATGCGCTCTATAGATCCATGATGAGAATTTATTTTGCGCGTTGTGAATCACTCGTAGTATAATTTTTCATTTTTAGGTTTTAATAGTTTTACACTTAAATATTAATGATTATACATTTATATTTATTTATTTTTTCATTATATATTTATTTTTGGCTTTCTTCATTGTAAATTACATATTATCTTATATTACATCAAACAATAAAAGGCCTATAATGTTTATTATAACTACATATTATAAACTACATTATATTATATCAAACAATTATCCTATAATGTTTATATTATATTAACTGAATTGATAGCCAACTGAAAAATTTAATGTATTGTAACGAGTAATTTTATCTTTGTCTTGTGTACCTTTTCTGAGTAACACGACTAACATGACGTATGTTGATATTAACAGCGTACAATGTTTTGCTGTGTGACGTCACATCCTACATAGATTCCGATTCCCTTTTTGCAAATGTCTGCCTGCTGCTTACTGTGCATTCGGATCGAATAGTGTAGTTGGTGTCTTTGTGTGGTAGTTTAGACAAAAGTGTGTCTGGTTAAAGTGTGTAATAATGTATCCTGGAAGTCGTAAGTACTATAATTTTTCTTGTATAAAAAATACATTGAAAAATAATTGTCTAATGTTTATTTAGGTCGTGTATTATATTGTTTAGACACAACCATTTAACAATTTAAATATAACTTTGTCTTGTTTTTTTATTGTTTAAAATAATTGGTTTAAATTTCTATATAAAGTAAAAAATGTGGCTACACGGAAACATAGTCACTGTGAAATTTACATTAGATCCTGCTTTGTTGTCATTGTTTTAAATTCAAACAATTTTAATTTATTGTTAATATTTTAACCGGTTTTCGTATTTGTTGTAACGAGACAAAGGAAACGGTTGATTCAATTTACTACAATATATAAAGTATAGTCTTAATTTTAAGGTTACAATGTCATGTGTGCCTAATAAGTATTTTGAACATTGTAATACTAAATTTTAAAACAAATATTGATACTGTTTAATATTTTCCTATATTAAATAATAATTATTAGTTGCTTCGGATAAATAAAATTTTATTTACACCTTTTTGTACTCATACCTCTAAAGATATTCTTCCTTTACTTCAATAACGAAAAGAAGTTGTTATTTAATGTCCAGTAGTTGTATTTATATTTCTTTTTTATATAAAGAATGTAGTTAAACTACAAAATCAGTAATTGGACATTAGAGTTGATAATTTCATTATCAATCATTTCTCTTTATTGTAGTTAGATTTACTTCTTTCATTTAGTAAATATGGTATATTATTAGTAATATTACTTTCACCAGTATATATATATTTATTTGACTTGTATTATTCTATTTTGTTTATGAATTCAGTATCCATAATTATATAAAACAATTATTGTAGTAATACATTTTCTATTCACATTTCGGGTGTGGCAGCTCTGTTTGGTGTTAAATATATTTTAATATCGAGTGCCTAAAAATAACTGCATGTTTATATTATTTAGTTATAATAGATACAAGCGTATTTAGTAATTAGTCTATATTGCCAACAGTTTTAAATATATTAGTTTATTCGTGTATTGTAAAACGTGCGAAAAGCCCTTCTGTCATTTATTAGTAGTCACCGTTCCGTGCATCTGAACTTTTAGGTTCAATGAACTTTGACCTGTCTGGTAAGGTCCGCGACCAAAAATTTCATCTACTGTGTCTGTAATGAATTTTGTAATGTTATATATATTTGCGTTAAAATGTTTTTTATTTTATTTTCCTATTATTAAAAATAGAGGAAACACTTTTTGCAAAATTAATTTCATAAAGTTCAAATTTATATTTGCCATTTCTTTTTACATTATGTACTATAATGTTGAGGCTTTGTCCTATCTGCATGTTGTCTTTTTTTCATGAACTTCGGAAGTACAGTATTACAATACTAAATGTGCAATATATTTTTAGACATATTAATTCGAACGTAAAAAGTGTAAGGATTGAAAATGTTTTGAATTAAAATTTATATTAAATGTTATTGTTTATATTTATATCTTCATTTAATAAACTTGACTATAGTAGCCCACCTTTTGCCTATACTGGGTGACACTGAAAACCTGGCCACTCAAAATATCTTTTTTATTTATAATTATTTTTTAATTTTGTTTATACCTATACATATATTTAAACTAGCTTAGAAGCTCACAAATCATGGTATTTGGCATAATGGTAGCGCTTCCTGTTTGACCGGAGCATTAATTTTCATATTTCAAATGAGACACCCTATATATTATTATTATATATGGACTAAAATTGTGAATTCAACGATATGCTTGAAATGAATTTTTATTGAAGAAATAAATTACAAAAACGTAAGAGAAAATTATGATTAACCTAGTAAGCCATGATATTACTGATTTTTTTTTAATTATAATAATAATAATAATGGCAAAAAAATAAATAACAAGGAATAACTTTATTACAGTAAACAATTATCTAATTGTTTTCATAGACATAGAGATGTTGATGTATATGCCAAAATTACTGGTCTACTACTAAAATTTAATTGTAAGAATATAGTAAATTCAAACTCTTTGAAACAATTACAAACTAGATCACTTATTTACAAAATTAAAAACTTCATGTATAATTAAAACTAAATTTATTTCAGATCATAATACAGTTTCAGGAATCTAGATTTTCGAAATGAAACGCATTTTCAAAAATCATATAGCACGTTTCATAAATATAATATAAATAATTTTATAAATGGTATTAAAAATGAAAAATATTTGAATATGCATTTTACATAACGTTATATGCGGATAATAACATCCATAATAATTTCCGATAAAAAAGAAATGCGAAAATTGTTTAAATGGCATGGTTTTGTGAAAAAGATCTCTATTTCACCTTAAGTAAAACTCATTATTTCTTTCAATCAGGGCAACGAACCTGCCAAAAACTGGGTTCGGCTCAGGTTCAGGTTAATTTGGTTTTTGAGAGATGGGTTCGGGTGCGGTTCTGGTTCAAACATTAACACAATTTGCGATTTTGTTCCGGGTTCAGGTTTGGTTCGACATAATAAAAATTGAATTAATGTTTTTTGAATACAATCATAAATATAGAAATAATTTAAAATGCGAACCGGAATTTACGCAAGACCCGAACACAATTTTCATAAACAGACAAAACAGGCGTCGATTATCGGTTGCATTACGATTACGCTTACGTTTCGAACTCAAAATGAACCTGAACCGGAGCTGAACCCGAATTTTAATACTCGGTTCGGTTCCGACTCGGGTTTAATGAAAAATATATTTGAGGTTCGGTTCTGGGATTGGGTTCGCTAAAATGTTACGGTTTGGTTCCGGTTTTGGTTCGGGTTCGAAGCCCTGCTTTCAATGTAGAAGAAATGTAGGTTTGAATATGACTATTGATGTGTATGATATAAATAGAACTGATAATGGTAAATTTCTGTGTTATAAGTTTGATGATAATCTAAATGGAAAATACCATATCAATTAATTTGCCTCAAAACTTAATTCGGTATGTTACCAATTTTGGCATCTGAGCAGCGCTTTCTCAAAACAACAGATAATTATCTTGTACCACGCATAATTAGAATCTAGACATAGATATGGAATCTCGTGCTTCATCATCTTCATACAATGCTTTCATCGTCCAGGTATTGCTTGGAGAACCTCCCATGTAGAATACTTTTCTGTCAATTACGAATTTTGACTCTTTGGTCAATGTATATATTTATTTTTAACAACTTAAATAGTTTTAAATACATACCTATACAGTAGAGACTCTTTAATACGAACTGTTAAATGTAAGTGGGTATTCGGACTAACGATTTGTTCGTATTACTGAATTTGTATGGACAAATGTAAATAACGTCAATTTAGAGAGTTTTGAAATATTTATTACGGTGGTTCAGAGAAAAAATAAGGCTGACATTAAGAAATAAAATCAAAAAACATAATATCATTTTTAGTTTTAATTTTTTTCTTGTATATGTATTTACATTACCTCTTCATATTGCTAAGTAATATTATTCTGTAATTATGGGATGTAAGCGTCATGTTGAATTAAAAATAATAAATAAGTAATTAATTCTGAAGAATATCATAAATGTTTGTTTGTTTACGGGCGTTCATTCCGGCTTTGACGCCAGTCGCCGAAGCCGAACTATTGTGTATTATTATTTATTAAACAATAACAATGTATGTACATATACATCTACCAGTTGCAATCTCGGACTGAAATGGATATCACATCCTTCCACTAAGCGTGGAAAGTAAAGCAAAATTTAATGGTTTTTCCGAGAATCACAAGTGCTAGTGGTTGGGATCGGAGAAATTTTATCCCACAGTTCGGATTAAAGAGTCTTTGTTCGGATTATCTGACTTTTTCCCGGTGTTCGGATTACTGAATGTTCGGATTAACGTGGATTCAGAATAAAGGGTCCCTACTATAATATATAATTCAGATATACACCCTGGCAATACAAGACAAAAAAATCTGTTGTGGCCAGCACAATACCTCTCGCCATTTTCATTTTATGTAGCATAGGGCGCGAGCAGTTATGTGACTTTGTTGGTCTTGCCAAGCAGATGTGGGGGCCCGTGTCAGAATGAGAGCTAGTAATATACATAGGTGTCAAGTATCATAAGTTTTAATTCGAAACATTATGATTTACCAAATCCATGTGGATTATTTTCCTCGACAAGTATATTCCATACTAATGGATGACAAATACACATCAGAACATTTTGAAATTTTGAATGAAAAACTATGACATATGACAATTGTGACATCTATGTAAAAACTACTAGCCGTCATTCTGACACGGATCCTCATCTGCTTGCCAAGGCCAACAAAGTTACATGTCTGCTCGCGCCCTATAAGTACACACAAATAATTTAAATTGTTTCTCTTCTTTCGTTCTATGAGAAATTTTATCCTACTATTCTATTATGTTCAAAATTCTTCAAATTCATTGACGGTATTAGCGGTATTTCTTAAGGATATATATAATATTAACATATCTGTAATTTAAATATATAATTAATTAATAATACAATATATATTATATGTACTCTTACCTCCCAGAAAAATCTGACACTGACATTTTGCATTTACATGTCAATTACAAAAATTTAAATATCGCAACTGTTTTTCGGGCAACGAGATTTATTACAATAGATTATTCTACATTATTATATACTATATCTCCAAACCTATACGAGATATAATAAAAAAATTAAGTGTGTCAGATTGAGAATTTAATTTTCTTTAATATTTGTAGTAACAAATTTTCAAAAAATAATATTTAGAAATTATTTTTTTTAGAAACTACCACTTCCGGTTGTCCATTTGTTACCAGAACCTATTCAACTCTTCCCATTACTGTTAGATTGAGGAATCCGTAGTCAAACAGGTCTTTAGTCTTATAGAATTTGAGAAATCGTGTCTCCAACAACCTCACACACACACACACACATCCACACACACACACAGACATCATTGTAAAAATGTTAAAATCGGATTCTATGGACTTTAAATCGTGCTTATTCAATAAAATCTGGATATGCGATTTTTAGCATGAATCCAATACCTCTCTTAGCGAGAGGTAAAAATCTGTTGTGGCCAGCACAATACCTTCGCCACTTCCTTTTTTTGGTTACATAGGTATAGGGCGCGAAAATCATGTTACATTGTTGGCCTTGACAAGCAGATGTGGGGGCCCGTTTCAGAATGATAATTAGTAATTATGTATATAGATGTCAAATGTCAGATTTTTTCATTAAAAATTTCAAGATTTTCTAAATTCACGTAGTTAATTTGTCACCAGGAGTGTGGAATTTACTTGCGAGGAAAGTAAACCACATGCAATTGGAAAATCACTAAATTTAGAATGAGAAATTATGATATTTGACATCTATATACATAATTACTAGCTATCATTTTGACATGGGCCCCTATATCTGCTTGTCAAGACCAACAAAGTCACATGACTGCTCGCGCCCTAATGTATTTAACATTTCTTGTATACCTACACTCTACACCAAAAATTCTACCTATATCTATTCCATATATTTAGATTTTTTAAATTTAAATTCATTCTATGAAGAAATTTTGTCCTACTCTTCTAATTTTTCGAGATGTTTCCAATTCATTTTCGGAAGTAACAGTATTTCTGAAGGGTATGTGTAATATACCTACAATATTAAATATTTAACTATTAATACATTAAGAAATAATATAATGTATGTACTTCCCAGAAAAAGTCTTCAGTAATATCTCCGGATTTCTGACACTGACATTTATCTGTCAGTTATAAACAATTTAAATTTTCAACTATTTTCCATGGCAGTCCTTCGGCTGTAAAATTTATTACAACAGATTATTTTACATATATTATATTTATTTTATCTCTAAATCTATAGAATATATAATAAAATATTTAAATGTATCAGATAGAGAATTTAATTTTCTTTAATATTACCAAGAAAAATTTTCAAAAAATAATATTTAGAAGATTTTTTTTCTAGAATCTTCTACTTCCGGTTGTCCAACTGTTACCAAAACCTTTTCAGATCTTCCCATGAATGTCCGATTTGGAAATACGTAGTTGAACAAACACACACACACACACACATCATCGTAAAAATGTTAAAATCGGATTGTAGGGACCTTAAAACGTGCTTATTCAATAAAATCTGGATATGCGATTTTTAGCATGAATCCAATACGAGGTAAAAAATCTCTTGCATAGGTAATACTGAAGGTCTCCAGATTTTCATTAAACTTCTTCAAACAATTAGGTCAGAAAGTAATAAAAAAAAAAATACAAAAAAAAATCTTTTAGAAAATACTTTTTATTCAATAAATAAATTTCTTTCGAACTAACTACACTGGTCGGATCATATTTAATAGTTCGCTCTGATTTTATGTATGTACGTATTTGTATATTTGACGTATTCCATGTATGTGTTTAACTTATTTAAGGAATAAATAAAATTATTATTATTTCTACTTATTACTAGGTTAATTTCTCATAATTTTTTACTCAAGCATATCGTTGGATTCGTTATTTTACGTAGATTCCAAAATACATAAAATATACAGGTGTTTCCTTTAAAACAACCGGTACAACTAAATTATATTTTTTAAATAGTAACCTATATAATGTTTTATTATATTAGGAAGATAATTTTTGTCTGATTTCAACGACAAACATATTGTATAGAGTTGTATAACAATTATTTCGAGAAATAAGGTATTAAATATTGAAATAGGCTATATACAATACTCAACTACTGATACCACTGTTGCCGAGGTTACGCGAATAGATATATTGTAAAATTATGTCTAAATTTTTCTCGAAATAATTGTTATACAATATTTATATTGCTGAAATCGGAAAAAAAATCTCTATCTAATGTACTAAAAAATAATATAGGTTACCATTTAATAAAATTTAATTTTGTTACACCGTTTGAGAACCATTGGTTATTTTTCGGTTTGTTACCTTCCGTCACCTATAGGTAAGGAAGGTATTGTCTTTGGTCAAAAAATTCGGTGGTGAGTTTTCATTGAATAAGCACGTTTTAGGGTCTTCACAATACGATTTTACTATTTTTACGATGATGTCTGTATGTGTGTGTGTGTTAGTGTGTGCGTATGTGTATGTGTGTATATGTGTGTATGTGTGTATATGTGTGTATGTGTGTGTATATGTGACCGCGGTTTCGTCAACGATATCTCCAATACTAGAATTCCAAAAATTACAATTCTTGCGTATTCCTCTTCCTTACAACTATATGCAGACTTGATTAGATTTTGGTTATAATTGGTCAACCGGAAGTATCCTCATTTGAAGATTTTAACAGTTTTTCTTGGAAAACTCAGTTAAATTTTATTATAACTTAAAGAATATATTATTCTCTATACGATTTGATTGCATTTTATATTTCATATTCAACAGATATAGAGTTAAAGAATTATAAAGATTGTAATATAATAAAATTATAAAATTTCATATATCAGCCAGTTGCGCTAACTTAACCATGGAAACTGGAAACTATATTCAGGTAATTCAAATTGACAGATGTCAATATCAATAAAAAGTAAATGATGAAAGAATAAGGGAAATAATTCTAGTGTTGGGCGTTTCTAGAAAGATATAAGAGAGACGATTACATTGGTTTGAACATGTCATGAGGAGAGATGAGTATATTGGAAGAATGAATAGCTTATAACAGAAGGTGGAAGAAACATAGGAAGACCAAATATAATATGAAAGCAGAGAAAAGGAACTGAATGAAGACGACATACAATGGGAAAAACTACAGAAGAAGAATATGTTAGTGTCAAGTGCAATTCGCATAGTTTGTTTATGAAATAATTTAACTTAAATATAGGATCTTTTGCAAAAAAAAATATGTGTAGGGCGCGTGCAGTGACGTGACTTTGCTGACTTCGGCAAGCAGATATTTGGACCCGTGTCAAAATGACAGCTATTAATTACGTCCATAACTTACAAATGCCATAATTTTTCATTCAAAGTTTATGATTTTCTTATTTCATGTGGTTTATTTATTATCAGGGATGTGGAATTCAGTTGCCGAGAAAAGGAATCATAAAATACCAAAAAAAGAAATTTTGAATGAAAAATTTTGATGTGAGGATAACCCGCAAAATAGAAATGAATGGAAGAAAAAAATAAAAAATAGCGACCCCTAACGAATGGGAAAAGCTAAAGAAGAAGAAAGTGTCAAGTGCCATTTGCATGAAATAATATTACTGGAAATTTATAATCTTTTGGCAAGAAAATTTATGTACGGAATTTGTACATAATACACAGGATTGACGTAAGGTATTGTGCTGGCCACATCAGATTTTTTTACTGATGCATTAGCCCCTTATTCCAGATCATTTTTTGAATATAGCATACTTCTCTTCTCATTAGTTCGCCCAAAAAAGGACAGCTTGTTTTAAAGGAAACACCTGTATGTATAAATTAATAAAATAAGTATATCATCACGGCATATTACCCATTTCTGGGTGTGCGAATTTGCTTTATTCGCAGGTATTGGTAATGATGATGACATATTCGTACCAAGTGGACGTTTATTCAGGTGTCACCATAGGGGTCACTTTTGTGCCATTTAAAATTTAAAGTAATTTTGGCGTCGATCGGGATCGAACCCGGATCCCCAAATTCGCGACCAGACACTCGAGCACACGACCACTAGAACCCTTACGTTAAACCGGAAGCGCTGCCATTATGCCAAATATCATGATTAGTGAGCCCCTAAGCCTAGTTTACATATATAAAGAAAATTAAAAAATAATTATAAATAAAAAAGTTATTTTGAGTGGCCAGTTTTTCAGTGTCACCCGGTATATTATTTTTTGTGCAAGTTATGGGATACACAGGGTGTTTATGAATATATCTTACAAATTTATAGGGTATGTAGGAGATGAAAATAAACTAACTTTTACTAATAAACTCATATCCGGAAACGCACCGGCTCTTCAAAGAGTAAATACCTACCTTAATTTTAGTTGGCTGCGACTAGTTACTTCAGTTATTATTAGGTTTATTTTAACTTTTAGCATTAAATTGCAGACGCATTATGAAGGAGAATGAGTACTGTTCGCGATTACTTAAAAACATTATTTACGGCAGCACAAGAAATTCAAACAAATCCAGGCGTTTTTGAACGAATGTATGAAAATGCTCGGAAGAAGCAATGCTTGCATTGATTTTGCTGGTCGTCATTTTGAACAATTACTATAATATAAATAAATAAATATATCATCACGGCATATTACCCAATGCTGGATGTGCCAATCTGCTTTGTACACAGATATCGGTAATGATGAAATATTTGTACCGTGCGGACGCTTACCAGGCGTCACCTCACAGGCACTCAATTCTGGCGTGAAGAGTACACCACAGGGGTCAATTTTGTGCCATTAAAATTCGAAGTAATATTAGGCGCCGGTCGGGATCGAATCCGGGTCTCCAGATTCGCTACCAGACACTCAGGCACACGGCCACGAGACCCCATGTATGTATATAAAAATCTGATGTGGCCAGCACAATATCTTCCGTCAATGTATAAATTCCATACATAAATTTCCAGTAAAATTATTTCATAAACAAACTATGCAAACTGTACTTGACAGTAACACTGACATTTTCTTCTTTTTCTTTAGCTTTTACCATTCGTTAGGGGTCGCTATTTTTTATTTTCTTCTACTCATTTCTGTTTCGCGTGTCGTTTTCATTCAGTTCCTTTTCTCTCAAGTCTTCCGCAGTACAGTCCTTCCATCTTATCTTTGGTCTTTCTCTGTTTCTTCATCTTCTATTTCTAAGCTATTCATTCTTCTTCCAATATAATATTCACCTCTCCTCATGACATGTTCAAACCAATATGTAATCGTCTCTCTTGTATCTTTCTAGAAACTTGTAACACTAGAGTTATTTCCCTTATTCTTTCATTCCTTGCCCTATCTTTTCGTGTCTTCCCCAACATCTATCTCAACATCCTCATGTCTATCACATTCATTTTCTTTTCATTGATACTGACATCTGTCATTTTGAATCATCGGAATATATTAGCAGTTTCCATGGTTAGCATAGCTGGCTAATTTATGAAATTGAATATCTTTAATTGTTTATCTATTGAATATGAAGTATAAAATGCAATCACATCGTAAAGAGAATAACATACTCTTTAAAATATAATAACATTAAATGTCAATAAATAATATTTAACTGCTTTTTTTTCAAGAAAAACTGGTAAAATCTTACACACACACATACACGCACACACACATACAGACATCGTAAAAATAGTAAACTCGTATTCCAGGGACTAAAACGTGCTTATTCATTAAAAACTCACCATCGATTTTTTCACCAAAAACAATACCTACCTTACCTAGGTGAAGGAAGGTAAAAAGATTTCTGTCAATTTGAATTATCTGAATATATTAGCAGTTTCCATGGTTAGCATGCTGGCTGATTTATAAAATTTAATATCTTTACAATTCTTTAACTCTATATCTATTGAATATGAAGTATAAAATGTAATTAAATCGTATAGAGAATAATATATTCTTTAAGTTATAATAACGTTAAATGTCAATAAATCATATTTAACTGCGCTTTTTCAAGAAAAACTATTAAATACTTCAAATGAGGGTAATTTCGGTTGTTCACCTATTCTTCTGGATATAAACTTGAGGAATACAAAAAAAATATAGTTTTGGAGTCGTGGTATTGAAGTTATGCGATTCGAAACTTTCGTCACACACACAGATACACATATGTACATACTTACAGACATCATCGTAAAAATGGTAAAATCGTATTATATGGACCCTAAATCGTGCTTATTCACTAAAAACTCAAAGACAATATACCGTCCTTACCTAAAGGTGACGAAAGGTAAAAATGAATTATATTATTTCAAAAATTTAAAATATACATAGTTATTAACTGAAGTGATAGGCCACAGCCGATTAAAATTAAGGTACATAATTGCACTGTCACTGTTAGAGCTTGTAGTTCGAAAACGATGCGTTTCTGCATATGAGTTCATTAGTAAAGACAGTCTATTTTGCATCCCCTACATACCCTATAATTTTATAACACGTATTCTTTAACATCCTGCATTTAAAAACTTTATAAAGGTTGCGTGTAATAATGAATCAATTTAGAACATTATACTTAATGCCCGACCTAAGGTATCTCTTCTCTTTTTTTATAGAATTTATAAATTCATTGCGTAATATAAGTTTGTTATTGTGAAAACATTTTAACATTATTTTATAAAAAAATAAATTCATTTGTGTTTTGTTACTGGTTTGATCAATGGGGTAGTGACCATATAATGGAATTTCAATAATGGTTCATAAAATAAATAAATTAACCACTATAGTTTATCATTGTTATAATAAAAATTATAGATTATTTCCTAAGAGATAAAGTTATTTGTATAGTTTGTTTCAAGATATTTGCAAACGTACACATACGTACATACGGGGGATTTCATTTTTTTGTCTAGCATCATATAACTAATATATGTCATATAAGTTTTTGGATTTTTTTTGAATGGACGATATTGTGGTTTAAGGAAAGAATATTGAATATGCTTATTTGAAGTTATTTACAAGAAATTTGTACAATGTACAAAAATGTGGAGGAGCCCCAAAATGAAAACAATTAACAAGCAGGATTATAGAAAAAATACGCAAAATAAATTTTAAAACCCGCCAGACTTATGGGGCAAGTCAGAACTAAACATCGTACAGAAGAAAATGGATCACTAGCTCTTTATTTAAACATTAATGTTAAAGCTAAAACTGTTAATTGTTCAGATTCAATATATTTCCTTAAACCACAGTGTTGTCCATTCAAAAAATTTCCGAAAACTTATATGACATAAATTACAAATCTACCTCACCTCATTGATGTTATGATGCGTATGAATAAATTTCAGAAAAATTAAATATTTGATGCAGCCCCATGGAGATTGTGTAAAGTAGGCGGAATATAAAAGATTATTATTTTTTTGTACAGATTGTAGTATAGAAATTCTTAAAAAATTTAGACAACATTCAAATAGACAAATTAAAAGCAGAAAATTCAATAATTAATAATGTAGAGTTAAGACTAGATTAGATTAGCGGTGCAATCACAATACGATATTGTAACGTTTATTTATTTGGGTGAAGTGTAAAAATCAGGGAAATATTATTAATTAAAATAAAAGTTTATTAAACGATAAATAATTGAGATAAATAGTAAAAAGATAATAAAAATAATTAACACTATGATTAAACAAATATATACCCTAATTTAAGACTAAGAATATTATTAGATACTTAAACACTAAGGGCCGATATTTTCACTTGCAAATAAAGCTTTAGATAAATTTAACCTTCGGATAAATATTTTTGTTGTCTTTTCACTTGTAAATAAATTTATTCGAAAGAATAATATCTATTCTTCGCAGAATAAATTATTCGGTTAGATGGGTAGCGAATAAATGGTTTATTCGTATGCTCATTACATTTTTACAGAGTACAGGTATATTAACAAAATGGATATATTAAATATTTTTGATGTGTATGATGATATTTTGATTTTGAATTATAAATTAATAAATAATGCAATTATTTTTAATCACACCATTATACTGTCAGACAGCGATCTAACCATACACACATCAAGGAATTTTTGACAGATTCCGATTATAGAACAAACTGTTTTCAATTTATTATACACATTGGGATTCGTATTTGATCACAAAATAGTGAATAGACAAATCATTATAAAGATCCTGACATTTGACGTTGGTAAAAATATTTTTGGATGTTGGATAATTTTGTTGAATACCATGACATTCATTTACCTCGAACTGAATGGAATTCACAAAAAATATAAGGACAATATACATATTTTGTTTACCGTTTATGATTACTATAATAGATAGTACACTTGTTAAGTTACAATCTCCCAGGGCAAAAAATGCAGAATAATATAGATGACATTAAAAATGTCAAACAAAATTTTGACAAGTACAGATTAAAAAAAATTGACACATTTCATCCTTGTCTGCTTAACGTAGCTACGCAAAACTCCATCCTTCTTTGCTGACACAAATTTACTCTGCAAGGTTACCAATTTACGAATGTTAAAATTATTCGACAGATAACTATTTGTTTATGTCAAATGTGTGAAAAAACTCAATGGAATTATTCGTTGAATAATTATATAGAATTAATTTATTTAACGAATACTTATCCGAAACTTTATTTGTTTGTCAAAATACCGCGCCTAAGATTATTTATTTAAACAATACTTATTTCACAATTTATTTATATAACTAATTTATTTATGTTCACAACTCGTAGAATATTTATTTATATAACCAACTGTTCATTGCACGACTCGAGTCTATTCAGAATGTCCTGGCTGGCTTCCCTGACAAGTTTATATAGCGGGGCGTCCTTCTGGAACATTTCGACGCGATAATAACAGAGAATACAAAGTATCCTGGTGATCCTAAGTAATTAGACAGGTCTAGACGGGTGTGTTTACCCCACCGAGGATTAAGTCATCACTCGAGAACTTTCTACCAGCGGCGGCGGTCGCATTCGGGCGCGCTACAATATAGTAAAAATGAATAGGCAGAAGACGATCGTCATCAAGCTGAAAAAACCTTATAAAATGAAATATAACTTGTACGTATTGGTATTTTTTTTAAAAAAAGAAAAAAATACTGGTATTAATAAACGTATATTAATGAATTTAGAATTATTTCTAAGTCAATCATTATCCCTTTTACGGAATATAAAATTATTTGACATAATATGGTCATTCTCAGTAGTGCTAACGTACTACTGAGAATGACCATATTACGTAAAATTTTATTATTTTACTTATACCGTTGCTTATACCAACATATTCTGCTGTTGATGCGAAAACATTTTTTTCTCAAAAACTATGAAGTTTTTTTTTTTTAAACTTAATTGTATCTTATTTATTATGTTTCACATTCAGGCATAATACTTGTTGACACTGTGTAAAAAATTACTCACTTTATATTCCGTAATATAAAATATAAGATAAAAAGAAGTAACAGTGTGGTATTTGTATATAAGGATGAGTGGAAGGTTGCGTTTGCGAAAATGTATATTTTGTGGCATCCAAAATGTCAGTTTCCGTTTTAAAATGTCATTAATCGAAGTAGTCAAAATGAACTAGGATTGATAAATAATGGGAGCCTTAGCGTTGACAGGAATGATAACCATCTTAGGTTATTACAAACAAAATCAAGATGCGTAAGTGTTGTGTTATTAACTGTCAAACTGCGACGGATTATCGGTTTAAATTTCCGTTTTTTGTTCTGTAGTGTATGTGTCCCTGTGACTTCATTTTATTTTAAGTTTATTACTTTTAATTTTTCATACTTACATATTTTAAAATCTCTATTTACGTATTTTTGTAGTATTGCCTTTGAATATATAATACATATAAGAACGGCAACGCATATGGCCTAGCAAGATACTATATCTGTCTCTTTTTATTCACAAAATTATTATAGATAGCTAGTGACTCCTACCACAAAACTGTGAACTACGATAAATCGTGCTGACAGCATTGCCAAATACTATTTGTTAGAGGTATTCAATAATCAATAATTCAAAAATATTGTTTCATAATAACCAGATAATATATTTTGAATCTTCAATGTACATGTATACTTGTTTTACAGTAGCAAACTTAAAAACCTTTTTAAAATCTTATCTTGTTGTTCTAGCTACGTGGCAACCCTGTGCAACATCCACCTATTATGTATTTTTTTAACTAACTCAGAAATAATTCGTATACGGAGGAATAGATGGCACCTTCTCTCGAAATATTTAATCTAAATACATTACGTTGCCGTTCTTGTATTGTATTATATATTCAAAGGTATTGCGTACAAAATAGAGCTTTATGTCATTTTTAACTGAAATATTTCGTTATAAAGCCTTGTTCACACAGAAGAAAATTACTTAATTCTTCTTTTTCTTACACTAATTTTCGTTGTGTAACGCGTACTGTAAACAAACGCCCGGTCCTGTTATATGCGTTTAGCTTTGCGATACGGCTACCATTGAATATTATTCTTTGCTTTTTCTTATGACAAACACGTGAAATCTACAGATATTTTCACAGTATGTATATGTTACAGTTAAAGTATCAACTTAGTCAGTGCATACACCATACACTGTCTAGTTGATGTATGCTTCCACTAGCTGTTTTAGTGAAAGTATACATTATTTTATATAGTGCATACTTTATCTAGTTAATGTATTCATTGACTAGTTAGTGTATACACCTTCTTTTGTCACTGTCTACCTAAATCCGAGTTCTGTGCGTTAGGTATTGTTTCTGTTTGTTTTTTTTATAAAACTTATACGCCTAGATTGTTGGGTGGGCAGTTTGGGTGGGCATGTTGCGTGGGCAACGCAATAATTTATACTTTCACTAAAACAGCTAGTGGAAGCATACATCAACTAGACAGTGTATGCACTGACTGAAATGTATACTTTAACTGTAACATATACAATATATCGTATCGTATTGTGAACGTACTGTCTAATTTAAATGTAATACAAAATTGTAGAAAATGCCAACCAATGTTGTCATTCACTCGGCTGGATTTTTCATTTCGATACTACTGAATTCAAACATAGAACTTATGATAAAGACAATAATTTAAAAAAAGGTTAACCTTACATTTGGTTTTCAACAATTAAAACTAAAAATTACTTGCACGAGTATGGTTTCACTGGCGCTGCCAGCGGTCGCGATTTGACTTGACCGTACTGCCAGGATGGCTTCGTTCAATATGTTAGTTCGTCGTCTGTTCCAGTTTAATTTCAGTGAAAATGGGTTTTGATATACTTCTTGGCAAGAAGAGCAGAGTCGTCTGATTTGTTCCAAAGTAGAGAATATGAAGGATTTTTTCTGTTAATAAATAGTCGACTAAAATCGAATAACTTAAAATTTAGACAATTATTTTATTAATATTTCATCTTCGTAAGCAATAAACTTGGACGTCATTGTTAACGTAAGTATCAGCACTGCCGCGGTCAGATTACTCTTCAAGCGGTAGGGACGCAGCAGCTCAGCGACTGGCAGTTTTCGTTTCGAACCATACCGCGCCAACGAAACCAAGCACATTTAACAACACTGAAGCCATAAGCAGTCCAGCACTGCCGATCGCGGCCTTTGGCAGCGCAAGCCAAACCATACCTTTACTCTGCCCTTTATGTGAATTGTATATAAACTACAAGGAAATAAGCGACTGTTTGCCACCCGGGAGTAGTACTTTACTATTGACAAGGCAGTCAGTTATGGGCTATATCAATATTTTGTAATAATCTCTATTTCCATTCTTTTTCCCAAAATAAAGTTATCTTATGTTATAAAAGTGAAAGTTTGACGTCAATACAAGTCTACCCGTTTCACATATCGACGCCAAATTTTGTAGAGATATTCTTTCATCTTCCGGATGTATCGTGGAATTAAGAGTTCAAAATTTTGCATAGTTTTTTTTACAATTAATATTCAAAGTTTACATTAGGAAAGCATTAAATTCAAGAGCGGCGCTGTCGTCGCTAATGACCGGGATTCGAGAATATTTGGAAGCACTCGGGAGTGCGCCCATAAAATAAAAACCCGAGCAGGGGCGCACTCAAGGGGGGGGGGCTCATGGGGCTTGAGCCCCCCCCCCCAGAACACTGGACTTTATTCAAATTCTTACAGTATACACTTTGAATATTATGCGTACTCTTAAACTCTTTGCATTATAGGTACACCTAATAAACCTCTTTTATCTTTTCTTATTATTTTTACCTTCCGTGTCACCTTTAGGTAAGGAAGGTATTGTCTTTGGTCAAAAAATTCAGTGATGAGTTTTTACTGAATAAGCATGTTTTAGGGTCCCTATAATACGATTTTACCATTTTTACGATGATGTCTTTATGTATGTATGTCTCTCTCTCTCTCTCTGTGTGTGTGTGTGTGTGTGTGTGTGTGTGTGTGTCTGTGTGTGTGTGTGTGTGTGTGTGTCTGTGTGTGTGTGTGTGTGTGTGTGTGTGTGTGTGTGTGCGTGTGTGCGTGTGTGTGTGTGTGTGTGTGTCTCTGTGTGTGTGTGACAAAGTTCCGGATCCCATAACTTCATATTCAATAGATAGAGAGTTAAAGAATTTTAAAGAAATTAAATTTTATAATTCAGCCAGCTATGCTAAACATGGAAACTGCTAATATATTCATGTAATTCAAATTGACAGATGTCAGTATGAGTAAAAAGTAAATTAATGTGGCAGAGATGAGGATGTTGAAGTAGATGTTGGGGAACACACGAAAAGATACGGTAATAAAATAACTCTAGTGTTACAATTTTCTAGAAAGATACAAGATTACATTGGTTTGAACATGTCATGAGGAGAAATGAATAATTATATTTGAACAAGAATGAGTAGTTTAGTAATGGGAGGTTGAAGAAGCAGAGGAAGACCAAAGATAAGATGGAAGGACTGTATTGCGGAAGACTTGAGAGAAAAAGAACCGAATGAGAACGACACGCAAAAATATCGACCCCTAACTAATGGGAAAAGCTAAAGAGGAAGATGTCAGTGTCAAGTGCAATTTGAATAGTTTGTTTATGAAATAATTTTACTGGAAATTTAGAATCTTTTGCAAGAAAAATTATGTATGGAATTTATACATTATACACAGGAAGGTATTGTGCTGGCCACAACAGATTTTTTCTTTTACATTTCAATTCAAACAGTTTTAATATAGTACTACACATAACGCATGTATTTCAACCTGGAGAGGGGATATGCGCGGAAATTTTTAAATGAAAATTCATTGTTCATTCAAATAAAATTTTATAAAACTTAAATACTGAAAGAAATGTGTTGTACTTATTTATTTATATACATTTTAATTATTGAATTTAGTTTTCTAAATTTTATTAAAAACAAACAATTTAGCTAAATAAGTTTATTATGTTATGTACAACAAAATAATAAAACAAATATATCATGTTTTATTTGAAATATATTTTATAATGACACAAAACAAATATAAAATTATTTATTTGAAATCGTCACTAAAGTGCACAAAAATCGTCAGTAAAAGTTCTGAAATCGACACTAAAGTAATTCATTATAGGACGATTTCATGAAATGTAGTGTTGCCAACCTTATGATAATTGTGCAGACATACGTTGTATGTAAAATGATAAAAAATATGTGCAAGAAGAACGAATTAATTAATTCCGTGGAAGAAATTTGAGATAATACGCATAATTTTGAGTATTCATTACTATAATTTCAATGTCCGGAAATTCGCAACACTGAACATAAGTTCGTTTGTTTAACTTACAGCAATGGACAGATTTGTCATCATAACCTATAAAAATAAATATATCTTTCATTTTCACAAAATTTCGATTTCAAATAAAATTTAATATGCACCTCGGCACTGAAGTTCCTTTTTATCACTCATATGGTTTATTTACCTCGGCCTTACAGCTTCGGCAACTAAATTCCACATTCGTGATAAAAAATAAAACTTCAGAGCCTTGATACATAAATAACTATTCTACATACAGTTAAAATTTTATTGCCGAATATTTCAGATTTGACTAATGTTTTTTTTTGTATGTACAATTTGATGTGATTCCCTAGAGATCCATGCTTTAAGCAATGGTTTGTTGAATTTTAAAATATGTCCATATTTACAAAATTTTGCAAAATAGTTGTTACTACATCAAGTAAAAAGATGAAATACAAACGACACAACACAAACGTAAACAACCGAAACAAAATTGCTTTGTTGAAGGTTAAAGGTAAAAACTACAGCGCCAGTTAGGCGCTATCTGGAGTGGGGGAAATGGTTCCATTTTTATAGCAACTTGCTCCCTCCTTATTTATTCTTGGCTCCATGTCACAAACCTTCAGGGCTGCCAGTTTGCGGGTAATTACGCGAAATAAGGTATTTTTATATGTGGTTGGGTAGCTCGTGAGACTCACGTTTTTGTTGGGTATTTTTAAGTACTTTAATTCATGATTTTTTTCTACATAAATTTTATGTTTAATTTTTGCAACTACTAATAGACAAATATTATTCTGTCTGTGTTCCTTCTTAACATGTGCATTGGCATATTGGCAGCCCTGGGCTTGAGAATGATGAAAATTGTGACTAGTGTGAATGTGGCTCATAGTGTGTAATTTTATGAACGTTTGGGGAATTTGGCTGACGAGGCGGGTAAAATTTATATTTTTATATTGGCAGCTTTGCAAACCATAACCATCAAATTGTAGCGCATTGAATGGAATCTATGGCAGCATCATATAATGTGTAATACCTCATAAATCTGTGAAACTGAGACCTTACGTGATGTACACGTCATGAACTTCGCGCAGCTGTCGTGACGTCAGTGTCTTATTCTTCAAAGTAATTTTACTCTACATATTAACATTGGTCGAACAATGAACAATCAGATAACCAAAACCAAGAAGGAACTTGACTTGAAAATTCAATGTTTGGTTAATATGACATGACCTCCATATAACATTTTACAAACATATGTATAGAACGACAAAGTAAAAACGAAAATTTAATGGATACGATATTGTTTATTTATAGTTCACAAAGAAACAGTAACTGATAAAAATTCATTAATAGTTGAACCTTTTTGTGAATATAAATAATTAGTGATCATATTAGCAACAATAGAAACGGAAAGTAAATGATATATTAGCTATATCAATCAACTTGGCCATGCTATAAAATCGTTCAGTAACATTACAAATGGATGCCGCGGAACTTTATTTACAAAATTATGAATAAAAAGTTTAATATTTTTGAGAAATATTGTATGATATATGATTGAAATTACTTATATTCTGAACAAAAAAAAAATCGGAACATTATTTTTTTTTGGGAAGACCCCATTCTCTTCCATTAAACTAAACACAAAATGTAACACTTGTGTAATAACTCTCCGTTCCAATACTACCAGAACATAAACATAAATTTGGTATGAGGATACTACTTATTTAGATAATTAGATGCATCATGTATTTAATAAACTTCCTGGTGGTATGAAATATTGTAAAATTCTTATAGCTTTTAAAAATGAGTTTCTAAATGCTTTTACGATGTAAAAGATTACCTACAATGTTCTTAATACTTATTATTGTTACTCTATTCTATGTACCTGACGATTACACATGTAAATACTTACATCATGTAATAAAGATATTTATTATTATTGTTATTATTATTATGTTTATAGTTTCTTTTGTTTTTATATCTCAACCAAAGGCGTCTCATATGGGGAAGTCTTGAACTTTTTCATTGTTATTCTTTTACCTAATAACATTTTTTTCATTTTTACTTCTAAATTTTACATACAATGCAAAAATACACAAAATACGTATTTCTAACAGACGAAGAGGCCATGGCCTAGGGTGCTACAATAATTTAGAGGGTGCCAATATTTTGAGATTTTTTTTTGTATATTTAGATTAGAATTTAAAAATTATCTTTAGTTACGTTTTATTCGTTATATAGAGTATGTCTCCGGATTAAGTTTGTAAGAGGAGAAAAAATCCTTATTTTTAATTTTACAAAAAAAATGTTGTAGGAAGAACTTTTTTTGCTTGACTTTAAAAAAACTAATCTGCAATTGAAACTACAATAATAACTTACGTGGATTAATAATCAAGAAAACAAAAAAATCTTAGAATTTTTTATTAAATCAGTCAAAAAAAATCAAATATTAAATTATTGTATTAACCCACCACCTTCGTCGCTACATAATTCAATCCTCCAACGCAGTTCTGTAAAGCTATTCTGGATTTCCTCAACTGTTAAGGCAGATGTAAATTTTCTGTTATTTTATTGTAAAAATATTGTCAATACTTTCCACATTAAACTACCTACATACAAATATTGCAATAGAAATAAGTTTGACGATATTACTTTAACGATATAAAAGATAACGACACATGTCAGATTAAACATGACACTTGACATGTTGCAAGTGGATTAAGCAAGCCATGTATCGAAGGCACTTTCCTAATTTCGAGAATGGAAATAATAAAATATCTAATTAAATATGTAAATGACAGAAGTGTTTCATGTCAAGCAAAAAAGTTCTTCCTTTAACATTTTTTTGTAAAATCAAAAATAAAGATTTTTTTACCTCTTGTAAACTCAATCCAGGGACATACTGTATGTTACGATATAAGTGAATAATCGGAATAATGCATACATTTTCGGCAAATGTATATACTATTCTCACCTCATTTGGCAAATGTGCATTGTGTGTACGTACATTCAGTACACATGCCTATGGAAATTACGAAAAAGTACATTGTACTCACTTTGACTGTAGCTGGTTGGCGAATGTGTGAAGCTTTAAATGCGTTATAAAACGCCTAGGCATTTTACAATATGGTTAGACGTTTTATAAAACGACCAATAGCTTACAGCCCCATCGTAATATGACTATTATTTTCGCTTGCAATTTCTGTAAATACAATAATAATAACCTAACCTAACACCAAAAGCCAGTCTTGGAAAACTCGGGGTGAGTTTTGTGCGTGAAGTGAGGTTATTGTTACACTTATTCATTACCCCCCCCCCCTCCTCCGATGTACATTTTCCGGTTATTGTTAATACAGTTTATATTTCATTATTTAAATTCTACTTATAATCAATATTGATAGTAATATTTTTAATATTTTTTTGACGAACATCGACGTTTCGTAGCCTACTGCTACTTCTTCAGGATGGAGTCAAATTATTTTTTAAAATGAAATTTAGAAGAAGTAGCAGTAGGCTACGTAACGTCGATGTTCGTCAAAAAATAATAAATTAATTACCATGTATATTGACTGCATTCCTGTATATTCCATTTTTCATTTCTACCAGTCGCTTAGTTTAATTTTCATTCTACTTATACTTTATTTGTAAGCAAATCGATACATTTGCTGAGTAATGTGTATATCATCACACTATGTAATGTACTTATTCCGTAACATGTACATACAGGTGACATTGAAAAACGGGCCACTCAATATATTTTTTTTTATTTATAATTATTTTTTAATTCTCTTTAAATATTTGTCAATTAGGCTTTGGGGCTCACAAATCATATTTGGCATGATGGTAGCACTTCCGGTCAAACCAGAAATGACAATAACTTTCATATTTTAAATGGAACACCTATATATTTTTATATATTTGAAATTTACGTAAAATTACGAATTCAACGATATGCTGGAAGAAATAAATTACAAAAACGTAAGAGAAAATTATGCATAATTAACCTGGTGAGCCATGATATCATTCAATTGTGAAAACAGTTCAGATAATATTATCATATTTAAGTTAATTGGTTAAATAGTAAGTAATTTTTGTAAGATTCCATATTTTGTTATAAAAAATGATGAATTTGTTATCACTGCCTACCAATATGGCTTACCTGGTTAATTATTCATAATTTTCTCGTATGTTTACGTAATTTATTTCTTCAATAAAAACTGACTTCAAACATATCGTTGAATTCGTAATTTTACGTAGATTTCAAATACAGTAGAACCCCGGTTATCCGAGGTAACGTGGGGGACACCCTCCTCGGATACCTGAAAACTCGGATAATCCGGATTTAATTTTTATTCATTTCGTATACACTTAACTAGAACTCCAAGCAAATAAATTATGCGAGTACGTATACTTCTCTACAGCGAACGCAATAACGAACTGCATTTCGCAAATTCGTATGCTAAAAATAGTCTAAAAACATAAATAGGGGAACCACTCACACGGATCAAGAAGATTCCCCGTCGGCCCCGATGATTTTAAATGGAAATATTTTAGAAGCGCGGTTAATACGGATGGGTCTTTAGATTGGCTCGGTTAATCCGGAGCTCGGATAATTGCGACTCGGATAATCGGGGTTCTACTATAAAAATATATAGGTATCCCATTTGAAATATAAAAGTTAATGTCATTACCGGTTAAATCGGAATCATGCCAAATACAATGATTTGTGAGCCCCTAAGTCTAGTTTACGGATATATAAAGAGAATTAAAAAATAATTATAAATAAAAAAAGTTATTTTGAGTCGCCCGTTTTTCAGTGTCAACCTGTATATTAACTTCGCAGCGAAGTTTGCTTCCAACGTGAACTGTCATACTAATTAGTCAGATTACGATTATTTTTAATTTTATTTTTATATTCCTGTAATTAGAATGTTTAAAGTATTATCTATTAAACTTTTATTTTTTAAGTAAAGATAAAGATGTAGATATAACTACTTTTTCAGATGATATCTTTATATACATATTAGGTCTGTTCGTTTCGTTACTTTACATTTACGGCAAAGTAGCGAAACGAACAGGCGTATTGCTAATGTAATCTGTTTGAAAAATTTGACTCTATTTATTTAAAACACCGGTAGATAATTTTTTAATATTTGTTCTTGCATCTCCATAGTGGTCTCATTCAAGTTAATTGCTCTATTTAAAATTTGTATTTATAGTAGAATTGCGATATAGTGTATACCGGTTTGAGTGAACTACCCCATAGTGTGACCACCCAAATTATATCATTACGTTGCGATATTGTAAACAACGGTAAACCCCGTTTATATTTCCGACTAAGTTTTCATTTGTAGCGTGTATCTCTCATTGCAGTGAAATCTATAGCCTGGACAAAAATTTGTACAAATTAACTTGAACAAAAAGCGGAAACGATCCAAAATTACTTTTTTTAAGCCTCTGTCATAAATAACCTTTTATACAAGGAGTTAAAGAAACGATAATCAAATTTAACGACATAAGTAAGTATACATTTCGATGTCCTGATCCTAAAGCAAAAATATTTCTTTTTTTGAAAATTCGTCTCTTTTTGTCTGAGAATCAGGACTTCTAAATGTATACTTATACCGTTAAATTTGATTATCCTTTTTTTAACACTTTGTATATGTATGTATGCGAATGCGTATGTATGTATGTACATATATATATATATATATATATATATATATATATATATATATATATATATATATATATATATATATATATATACATAAGTATCATTATTTAAACATTTTTAACTTCATACATACAATATTTTATTTTTATATATATTTTACATGCGTGTTGATTTACCTAGAATAAACGTTATTTCTCAAAACAAGTTTTATCTATTCCTAACCGAAAGAGTGAAATGGCTTTGCCGGAATTAGTTCACAATATCGTGACTCCACAGTATAATATTTTTTTGTTATATAGGTATACCAATTACTATGTTAAATTTAAGAATCTTGAGAATTATGAGATACAAAAGTTGTAGTTATTTAGTATAGGTACCATATATTTGTTTCTCCGAAGTCACTAGATAATGGCAAAAAGTTTTTCTTTCCGCTCTGTGTTGCCAAACCTGATCTTTAAAAAATCCCTTTTTATTTCAAAAAAATCCCATGTCACTTACCACACAACAAAACCATTATATAATATAGTAATAAGATATCATCTAAATAAATATTGTACTTTATATAACCAAACTGTTCTTTTCAGCACAAAATCAAAACATATAAGGTACAACGTGTTCAAGTTGTGAGTTGTGCAAGTGCGCCACGCGCGCGCCTTCCGTATTCACAAACATATAACGAAATGTCACTACATGAAAAAGGAGGTGAATTTGAATTAAATATAAGTATAATATATGATAAACATACAAATTTACTGTTGTTTTTAAAATTAATGAAAAGCCCCGGAATTTTTCTATTTTAAGAGAACAAAATCCTTTTCCCTCTTCATATTAAAAATAAAAATGGGATAAATCCATGTATGTGATAACACTGTTCCCGCCTGGAAGAATTGAAAATCGTATAGCGAGATTTCTGCAAATACCCATCACATAATACGTCCCTAAAATCTGATTTTAACAATTTTATAATGACTGTACATGCATGTGTATGTGTGCGTGTATATGTGTGTTGGCGAAACGATTTCTCAAATACAAGCTGAAATAGTACTTTACTTGAAACTCTATACAGTATTTCTTAAAAAATAAATATTACACCGGTATCCTAAGAAACTAACTATTTTTTTTTAAATTAACAGCATTTATATAGAAATTAAATTTAAAAAAAACGTTTTAAATGGCAAAAAGTAACATGAACATTCTAATTATAATATAACATCATACCTTTTCTTTATACGTATTTTTTAAAATCCTACGTGAAATTCTGAATTCAATCATGTATAAAGTTCATGTTCATTTTTCATCACAATTATTATCTTAACACACTTGGTGTATAAATATCTATTATATAAATTTAAAAATTAATACATGAAACAAAAGTAAGTTATAATAATGATCTGTCATAGATATACTTAATCAATTATAACGTGTTTGTTTTATTTTATTTACTTCCAGCGTTACTTAGAACGTAGCCGACATTATTAATAACGTAGGCTACGCTTAGACTGATGTATCTTGTAGGTTGTTGTAAATATTTTTTTTCATAATTTATTTTACAAACTTTGTAATGAAAAATGAACTTTTTATGTAGTTTAATGTGAGTTTTCTATTTTCTAAATATATAATATAAATGCTACTTTTTGCGAGGAATGAGCTAGTTTCTTCGATACCCAGCGTATTTATATTTTATAAGAAATATTTAATAGTAAACATCATTTTCATGCTATTCCATCAAAACCAGTTAAAATTTAAATGTCTGTAATTAATGTCAGTGTCAAAAATGAAGAGTAATTTTGTACAGGTGTCCCAGATATGTTATTCGGAAAAAATGCATAGGTAACTAAAAGATATTCTAACGGGACAACTTTTATATAATTGTATCAACTTCGTATATCTTATAGTTGTCGAGATCTTCATTCAGGAAACGTATTTGGGACACATGTATATTAAATTCGTGAAATAATTTTGCTAAAAAAAATATAGCCCGTTTATCAAACAATTTTTAATGAAAATATTTGTATAAGAAATGTTTTATAGTATACATAAATTGTGTAATATAAAAATTAAATGTGATATTTTTATTTTTGCAATTAAAGATCTAATATAAAATAATACTACATTTTGTTCTTGTTTAGTTTACTTTTTTTTTCAATATTAATCACATTTAGATTTTGAGTTGTGATTTCAAAGTTATAATTTTTATTTAAAAGCCATATCTTACGACTGTGACCCGTAATCATGTTAACCATCAATGAAAATTTGTTCTAAAATTTAAGAGGTAAATGTGACGTGTATAATGTTTTAGCGGGTACTCCCGGCGCAGGCAGCGGAGGCTCAACGAGCCAGGCGGTGACTCTGGCTGGCCCAGTAACCGGCACCGGACTGACGACGGGACCGTCTCCCAGTACCGAACCGCCTCATTTTACATGTCCACGCCGGCCGAACCTGGGACGAGAAGGCCGACCCATCGGCCTTCGTGCCAATCATTTTCAGATCTCAATGCCAAGAGGCTTCGTACATCACTATGATGTCAATATTCAACCGGACAAATGTCCAAGAAAGGTGCAATCTACTTCGTTGTTAATATTGGTTTATGTTATATATCTGAATAAAAGCTATTGTTTTAATCACATAGATGAATTTATTTAGTAGTTACATTAGCTTTATTTTAAATTGAAGAATACATACACATTCAGCGTATTCAGAGAGTAGTCTAAACAGTCGTATGTACAATATACAGGGTGGTGACCGACACAGCCGAACAAAGAACTTTTAACATGTAATATCACACTTTCGTAATTTCCTGCTTGCCTAATTATTTTAGGTAAAATAGCTTAAAATTCTGCATCTGAATCAATAAACAAAACTAATTTTATGTGCCTTGTAACGGCAGAAATTTGGTATGAAAATGTAGAAAATCACCCGAAAAATAACTATAACCATGGAATTGAAACAAAAAATTAACAAATGTTAACGATTTATCTGTCAAGCAGGGTTAATTTATTTTCAGTAATAATATAACAAGAGAGTGAGAATAAATTGAAAATAATTTGACAGATCTTTCGAAAACTTGTTGCCAGGCAATAGTCACGAAAGCCCGAAGAGCTTGAGTGGCTATTGCCGAATGGCAACAAGTTTGAGAAAGAAACTGGAGAATTATTTTCGGATTTATCGAACTCTCGAATTATATTTAATTAGATTATTTTTTGATCTAAAAAATTGTTTTAAATGGTAAGACACAACTGTCATGTCATTGTAACACCATCTACTGTCGTTATTAATTAGCTTCATTCATTTACACAGTACAGTTGGTAAGTCTGTTTTGACAACTAGAACAGAATTATTTTGACAAGGCCAAATGCCAAATAATTATAAATAATCAGGATTTGATTTATACATATTTATGAAGAAACTAAATACATGACATTTGTCATCAAAAACAAAAGCTACAGAGATTGTTCCCGGGAATAATCTCTAGAGCTTTATTCTCAGTATAATAATGACTGGATTGGTTAAAACACAAACACGTGACAAAAAAAGGAACATTTCATTGGTTTAAAGAAATGTTAAAAAATAATCATTAATAAAAAAATAAAAAAAATATTTCATCACGGCATATTACCCATTGCTGGGTGTGCCAATCTGCTTTGTACAGATATCGGTTTTCATTACCGAAATAATCATTATTATTTGTAATTTCTGTTCAAGTGAATAAATATCAATTTAACCGTTACAATGATGCCGAACGAGCAATAGATAAAGACAGGTTTAAGAAATTAACAGATAATTGTTCACTGGAACAGAACTAATACCTAATAAAAATAAATTACCCTAACATGGCAGATAAACCGTTAGGTATTTGTTATTTATTTTCTTTCAACTCCATGGCTATTGTCATTTTTGATGTGATATTCGACATACCGAATTTCTGCCGTTACAATACACACAAAATTAATTTTGTTTATTAATTCAGATGCAGAATTTTATGTCCTACAACTTTTATTTGAAGATTTTTATAACCTAAAATAATAAGAAATTCGGAAAGTCTGATTTTACATTTTGAAGTCCTGTCACTAGTCTGTATACATTACATTATGTACGTAGGTACGCACAGGATGATTGAAAAAATAGGCTATTATGTAGTTGGGAGCGAATTTAAATGACACTTTTTGGTATGAATAATAATCATTGAAATGAACCTATATATACAGGAGTCCGAACTGAAGTGGCTTTCCATTGGGATCTCGAAAACTATAAGAGCTACGACGACTTCGGTCTTAGATGAGCTTTTGTTTTACCAAAAATTCTCATAGGTTACTAGATAATGGCGGAAAACTGAATTTGGTTTAAGTTAACATATGTGTATGCTCATGCAGGTGTTTGATGTACAAAAATATTTTTGAAACAAATGAATTTTATTGACCAAAATATTTTTAGTCAAAATAAAATGATACATTTAAATAAAATAACAGATATGACATGTAAATATTATAGATTTTTCCAAATAAATAAGAAATTTGATGAAAAATATCGAAAAATCTAAGGTTAACACAAATATAAAATACAATAACTTTTATACCAATCGAAAGAGTAAAAAATGAGTTTTTTTAAGTAAAGTCAAATATGGGTTCCATTTAAAAAATGGAAGTTTGTTTTATATCTCGAACTTTTAACGGTAGAAAAATTATTTTCGTACTCCACTGGATAGACGGTAAAAATCGACCAAATTCAGTTTTCCGCGATATTTAGTAACCAATGAGTATTTTTGGGAAAACAAAAGCACATCTAAGATGTCCTCCCAAAGGCGCACTACTTGTCCCATTTAGCCGAAGTCGTAGCTCTTATAGTTTTCGAGATCCCAGTGGTAAGCCACTTAATTTTGGACATCTGTATTTGGTTTAATATTGCAGTGGTGGGTGGAACTTGTCGTGACGGGTTTAGGCAGCAACATTTTAAAGTTAAATACGAATCTAAATATTATTTCCATAAAATAATAATGTTACTTGATGTTACACTAATCTAAACATTGAAACACTTGGCCGTATTCTGTAAGTCTTACATATCTGTAAATAATGACAAAAATCGCAACGAAAGCTGCCGCTCTCATGATTTATAATTTTATATTAATCAATAAAAATGTATTTGTTTTTGTCATTTTTTTACTGATCTGTAAGACACAGTTTTTTATATCCATATGAGGACCAGTTTGATCAGACATGCGAAACTGCATAAATGCTTGTGACACTTTTAACATTTATAAGTTATGCACCATTTATATTTATGTTAACTTTTTACGTTACATTATTAATTATACATAATTATATTCGTATTAAAATTATTTATTACAATATTAAATGTAGCTAGCCTCATTTATTATACACAAGCAGTAAAAAAAGTTACAATAGGTAGTGTACACGACAGTAGTCAGCGCCGATAGTGGATAAAAATTATAGCTTTGATTCGTTTTGGTAACGTAACAAGGTTATGTTTTGTCATAATAAATTTGCAATTTCTTTATTATAAAATATTTGCAATGAATGCAAATAACAGGACGTCAAATATTATGTGATGCAGTGGGGGATGAATAATTCTTTAAAAAATACCGATTAAAGTATCAAATTTTACAAATTTCTTAGAAGATTATATGAGGATAAATGTTTAAGAAAATAACTTTTCAATATATATTTTCACTAACATGAAAAAATATTTTAGGTTTACATATTTTCTCATTGTAAAATATACTTATAATAAAATTCAAACAATAGTCGTATGATTGAAACAATGAATTGTATAAAAATGTGTTTCTTAAGTTAATATTTGAATAAAATATAACACAAGAAGTAGAAAATTATCTTAAAAGGGTATAATACTTGCAGTTGTATGAAATAGAGGATCTATTTTCGACATAATCCCTCTATTTATCAGTGGCGTATATAGATTTTTATTTCGGAGGGGGACCAGGTGGTCTAAAAATATATTATATGAGTAGTACAGAGATATACTCGTACAGGTGAACACTAGAAATCGTAATGTATGCGTTTAACATGGGAAAACAGTTTTTCTCCGATCGTAAGAAAAGTGATAACTTGATGACCGAAAAATGCGTTATTCCGGTATGTTAAGTCGTTGCTGGGTAATTAGAAACAACTGTACGGGAATATATTCCCGATCCGTCCGTACGATTTTGTATAAGAATAAAAACAAAGCTAGATTAATTAATTTATTCAACATTATTGATGTTTCATTCAATAACACCACGAAAACAGAAAATGTTGCATAGAATTTGACGTTTGTGAAAAATATTTAAACAATCCATGGTTACGCGAGTTTTTTTTGCCAAAATTGATAAAACCTAAAATAATTTTATTAATTTAGACGTTTATAAAATCAAATGTAAAATAATTAATCTTTCGATATGTGTAGGGTAATACGTAGGAAAAGTGAACTTCCTGGACTCCTGTGGTTGCTAGACTCGGTTAGTGCCTCGTCCCACAATTGACCACTTTCGTCCAGGAGGAATATACCACTTTTCCTACTAATTAGACAATATACTATTTTCTCAAGTATTATCTGTCCCGTAAAACATTATGTAAAGCTTTCTTCAAAAAGATTTAGAAAATAAAATTCTGATTTTTTAAATGTTAAACTTTTTAAATTTAAGCTTTTGATACCCGGATAAACTTAATTTAAAGACATGGTAAAAACAGATTTAATATACGTTATTTCAAGAAATGACTTATGAGCATCCATAAACTGTCAGATACCTATTTGACATATTACTTGATTTGACAGATTACATGACGTTGATTTTTTGAAATCCTGCATATTAAAACCATTTGTCCCACGTCTTTAAATTAAGTTTAAACGGACACCAAATGCACAAATTTAAGAAATTTGGTACTTAAATATACAGAGTTTTATTCTCTAATTCTTTTTTGTATAAAGCATTACATGTTTTACGGGCCAGTTTCTTTTTTGAAATTGAAGTTACTTTTTATGAAAATGAATTTACTTTTTCTGAAATTGAATATACTTTTTCTGAAATTGAAGTTAGAAAGGTATAGTGTTTATCTTCTATATGGAAAATAACGTACTAATATATCATAAAATAAAGTGTACTGAAACTTAAGAAAAATATAAAAATGTGTATTAGTTAATGCAGTACGTAAACACACCGGTGGCGGAGACAAGTGCACCCGTCTGTGGAATGTAAGTTAGCTCCGCCTCTTAAGTGCATAACGAATCAGAAATAAGATTTTTCCGCAAATTTTAAAAAAAATGTATTTGAGTGTAACAAAATTAGTAATACATTTTGAAATAAGGGGGGAGGGAGCTCGGGCTTCAATCATTTCTTTATTCATTTCAATATACTATAACTTATAATATTCATATACAATAACAAAATCTCAAAATAAAATTGTGAATAGTATCACTTCCTCGAAATATCAAAAATGATTCGGTACCCAAATAGCCGTTAGAGACGCTGACAAAATGTGCATATCGCCTGACAGTTTGACCGTCGCGTCTCCTTATACTACGTTTACACCTACACTGCATTCTTAATCTAAATTGAATATACTGTATCTGATTTAAGAATGCAGTGTAGCATGGTATAGGGACAACATTTCACGGCTTATGATTATTATATGTAAGTATTGCAACGTTTCTTCTGCATTTCTATACAATAAATAAGGCTACCCCAATTGTATGTAAGTGAAATAAATAGTTTTAATACAAACATAATTGTAAATAATAATATAATATATTATAAATACAAAATACATCACTTGTCAGTAACTGTCAAAAATATTTTATTATTTTTGCAGTTTCGTTTGTCTGATCAAAATGGTCCTCAAATGGATGATATTCAAGATGTTCCATCTCCAAATAATGTGTCTGAATGTTTCAATAATTGTCATGTTATTATTTTATCGAAATAAATCTAGATTCGTATTTAACCTTAATGTTGCTGCATAAACTGTTCTTATCAAGCTTCGTCCACCACTGCAATCTTATACCAGATACAGTATAGTTATTAATTTTTCAAAATGGTCATATTATAATCTATTATCATTTTGACATGACATTTGTGCGTTTGTGCCTTCTTTTCGTTAAGGTTATCTATTGACGTTTGCATAACGTCAATTGTTTTGATTATTTTGCAGTGTCAAAGGAATAATAAGTATTTTCCGTCGACCGTTTATTAATAGGCTATCTTAATGTATAGAAAATCATTCATTAATGACCCCTATTAATGCATGATTTTTATTAATAAACGATTTATTGGGTGCGTTCACCACATGGAACACAGCATGTATTGCTAACGCTAAGTTGTAGCAAAAAGGTAGACAGAATTAAAAGTCATGCTTTTGACACTTACTAGCTAGGTAAATTCACGTAGCATACCTTTAAAATGAATTTGAAAGAATAAAATTCCTCAAATAACATAAAAAATTGCTTGCGTTGTCTAGCATTAAGTACACTGAACGCACCCACTGAAAACAACTGATGACAAAACTTATTGATTTTCTGACGTAAAATTTGACGTTCGGTCAACCATTACTAACCTAAAAAAATTTGTCATGGAATAAAATTAGATTTTCAATTTAAGTAAGATACGGTCAACGAAAAAATATTGTAACTAACACGTGTGTTAATTGGCGATTAATGATCTCAACAATTAACGCGTTCGCTACGCTCACGCGTTAAAATGTCTCGATCATTAATCGCCCTCATTGACACACTTGATAGTTAAATAACTATTATACACCAAGTGAGTTAAGATAATGTTTATTCATGAAAAGAACGTTTAAGCCACGAGACCGTAGGGCGAGTGGGTTACTTTTCTTAACTCACGTGGTTTGTACAATATTTTATTTTTGACGAAATAGTAAAAACTATTATAATATTTAATTTTGACGAAATAAAAAAAAAACAATTAGTAGACTGCATGGCAGTCATCGTTGATAGACGCCAAATCGTTTATTTATAAATTATAAACAAGCTTTATTTTTTGTCATTTGTGTCGTGAAAAATAATGAAAATGGCTGATCTGTCTGGTAAAGACTGTGATGAAAGTGTTATTTTAGTGGCTTATGTTATTTTAAATGCATTATTCGTTGCAGAGGTTAAAATCTGTGAGTGCCTTAATTTTTTTTTTAATTCACTAGCAAACAGTTATTTATATTTGTTGCTATGGAGTTAATAATGACAATTTAAAACGTCAAAATTGAAAAAAAAATTGTATTTAAATTTAATTTTATTCTTTTTGAATTATTCAAATTGTTCGAAATAATCAAAAACAGGTGCAAGAGGTGAATTTCAAAATATTTTCTCAAACAAAGAAACCACAAATGTAATGGCAAACTGATAATTTATGACTTTTTACACTTAGAAAGTCGCATTTTACTACGCCTCCAACTTTGTAATTTAAACTATAGGTCTAAAATCAATAATAAAGAAAATAGCTATTATAGTTATATAATAGTTATTTGAAAATTAAAAATTAGCGAAGGTCGCCACAACATTTAACTTAGTACAATTTTTTTTTTTTTAACAAAAGCCCTTCTAAAATGACTTATGTTTGATTAGGGTAGTACATTTGGATATCGTTCAATTCAGAAAAAAATATTGAATCAAATAAGCGAATAAAAAAATAGGTTCTCATTTAATATAAGAAAGTTGTATTCCTTATTTTGAGAACCATTGGTAAATATATATATTACTGTAAAATAGAAATTGTTTGCTAATTTAACCGACCTGGTAACTCTTATAGTTCTCGAGATAGCAATAGTGGACAAAACAAAATGAACACCTGTATATAAATTCTCGAAAATAAAAAAGGTAGCATATTATGAATTCTGAAAACTTCTTTCAATATATAAAAGTTAGCCTATAAATTTCAATACTTTTATGTAGATTTCTCTCCTAGGATAGATATTTCCGTCAGACAGTAGAAATATATAATATTTTAAATACTGTGTTATAAGTATTATTTGTTAATAGTTTTCATTTTCTGAAATTAATATTGTAATAAATAAAAAATAAGAATTATAAATAATAATTTTTAAATATATTCTTTCCGAATAGTATTAGTATGTAGCTGCGTTATAAAATGTACAATCATGTTTTAGGTAAATAGAGAGATCATAGAAACAATGGTACACGCGTACGGAAAAATATTCGGCAATCTTAAACCCGTATTTGATGGTAGGAATAACTTATACACACGAGATCCATTACCAATAGGCAATGTAAGAGAAGAATTAGAAGTTACCCTTCCGGGTGAAGGTAAAGACAGATTGTTCAGGGTAACTATTAAGTGGGTTGCACAGGTATGTCAAATTTCATTTATATTAAACATTTTAATTAAATTTATTGCTATGTTCTAGGTATCATTATTTGGGTTAGAAGAAGCGTTAGAAGGACGAACAAGACAAATACCATACGAAGCCATTCTAGCTCTAGACGTAGTCATGAGGCATCTACCTAGCATGAGCTACACTCCCGTTGGGCGTTCTTTTTTTAGTTCACCTGACGGATATTATCACCCTTTAGGTTTGTTCTGTTACATTTTACATTATTAATTTGTAAAAGATTTCTCGATTCTCACATATTCTTGTTCGTTATTTTGCAGAAGAAGACTTGTTTATTTATTTATGTTAAAATTTAGGTGGTGGCAGAGAAGTGTGGTTCGGTTTCCATCAATCTGTAAGACCTAGTCAGTGGAAAATGATGCTCAATATAGATGGTAATATTGTTAATAAAATTTATTGTAAATGGTTAATTTTGTCTTTATGTTTTAGTATCTGCAACTGCATTTTATAAAGCTCAACCAGTAATAGAATTTATGTGTGAAGTATTGGATATAAGAGATATAAATGAACAAAGAAAACCTTTAACAGACAGTCAAAGAGTTAAATTTACCAAAGAAATTAAAGGCCTCAAAATTGAAATCACGCATTGTGGCACAATGAGAAGGAAATACAGAGTTTGTAATGTAACAAGGAGGCCTGCTCAAATGCAATCGTAAGTTTTCATGCATTTACATTATTTTCAAATATTGATTATTAATTGTTTTAGATTTCCACTGCAACTAGAAAATGGACAAACTGTAGAATGCACGGTAGCTAAATATTTCCTGGACAAGTACAAAATGAAACTTCGGTATCCACATCTTCCTTGTTTACAAGTAAGGAAATATTGAATATTTTTTCCTGAAGTCGTCATGTAATTTACTATTACTATTTAACGGCCGCAAAATCGGCAGGGAGGGAAATAAAATGCAAAGTTGTCACGATATTTTCACAAATACATTTACATTTCATTACGAAATATGATTATTTGTTTGTAACTTTCAGAGTTTATTAATATATAAAACATATTGAATTAAACGAAAAATCAAAAGAATGTGAGTTACTTGTTAAATAAAAAAAGATTATACATATACCATTCTGTAATGGGGTTCTTTTAATTGAAAATGAATTACGTTTTTAATAATACGATAGCAGAAGACTTGAAAGTAGTGATAACTTCGAATAAAGTAAATGTGTGACGTAAATATAGAGACGAGGAAATGGTATTAAAAACTTGATTATTTGAAAACTAATAACTTTTTTAAACGATAGTCTTCAACGCACACTTTTAAGGTCTAGTTTTCTTATTAATTACTCATGTTCTAATTTGTTACTATGGCGGAGGACCCCATTTATGATGGCGACTTATGATTTTACTATTTTACTCTTGTGATCTACTGAGTTCTGAAGTAACTTCTTTAGACAAAGACAAACTTGAAGAGAAGGATAGTAAAGCACTATCATAACCTCTTAGATAGAATTTAAAACAGTATTTAAATGTGTTGGGTAATTTTCTGTTTCGGTATTATTATTTTTTAAAATTATCAACTAACAAATTATTGTTATAACAAAACTGAACACTCATACATACATCAAAAACCACGGCAAAATAATACAGAGCAAGTATCTAGGTCGAGAAGAGTAGAGGAGAGAGGCCATGGTAATACAAACTATCTCTCTCTTCGAGACTGCTGTCTTCTTCCAAAGACATATAGTACTGGAGGAGAGGATGTGTGTTGTATGATGTCAATTTCATAAGATAAGTTTTTTTTTATATCGTACTAGAATCCCCATTCTAGTACGATTTTAAAAAAAATATTTATCATTGGGGTTGCTTTTCACTAGTCATTTATGGTTAACAATATCTATATTCGTCATGAAAAGATGAACTGTCTTCTATAAACGACATTTATTGTTTCAGGTTGGTCAAGAACACAAACACACTTATTTACCATTAGAAGTATGTAATATTGTTGCAGGACAAAGATGTATCAAGAAATTAACAGATATGCAAACATCTACTATGATTAAAGCTACAGCTAGGTAAGCATTTATTACTTTCTTTTTGTAAATATGTGTACGTACAACAGCGATCACAATGTATTAGTTATAATTTATAACTTAATTTAGAAGAAAAAGTTTTTAGCACTGTTATTTTAAATTATCTTTAGTTACATCAATTTATTGTTTTGGTATTTAATCGGCTTCCGTCCATAGTAGATTTCATGTTTTTTTTTTAATATGTATAATTTTCACGATTTATATATTTATCATTCAGGACAACTTCATTAAAAGAATATGCGAGTGACACGTAATGATACGTTTATCTGTTTATGAAATTCACTTTGTAAAAGAATAATCTTACAACATTAAGATCGAGAAATATCAACTATAGTTTCATTTTCAGTTTGAGATTTTCATAAAATAATATGATTGGAATCATCTTCATCTCAAGCCTATTATATTGCGATTCATCGGTTTGTTCTTTTTTAATATCTCGATTATTTTATATATTATAAAAAAAAAATTCAAAGAAATTAAAATTAAAATGTCTATTAATCTGCAGTATAGATTTTTCTACAGGCTGTTTTTTTTTTACGACAAGCTCGAAGAGAGAGATAGTAAAGCACTACCATGACCTTTTAGATAGAATTTAAATCAGTATTTAAATGTGTTGGATAATTTTATGTTTCGGTATTATTTTTTTTTTTTAGAATTTATCGTCAACTAACAAATCATTGTTATAACAAAACTCATCACTCATACATACGTCAAATAATACAAAGCAAGTATCAAAACGTTGAGAAGAGAAGAGAGGCCATGGTAATATAAAACTATCTCTCTATTCGAGCCTGCCGTCTTCTCCAAAAATGGAACCTCATGTAGAAAAATCTTTACTGCAGATTTGTAGACATTTTAATTTAAAATAAACTTCGCTTGAAATTTTTGTCATATTATTTAAATAATCGAGGTATTAAAAAATTACAGACCGATGAATCACCATGTATAATTCAGTATACAGGGTGATTCATCGGTCTGTCCTCTCTTTATAACTCTTTTATTTTAAGTCAGATAAAAAAACTCTTCAAATATAATTTATATAATATATTATTGTCTATCTACGTACTATATGCATTTGTATACAGGGTGCTTCGTTGAAGCGCAACAATATATAAGTTTATATTTCTTAATGGAACACCCTATATATATTTATTTATTTTGATAGTAAATTAGATTCCCTTTAAAAAACTATTAAGTAATAAGGGGTCTAAAATTATAAATTAAGAAGTTATTTTCGTTCATAAAAAATAGTAGTTCATAGTGGAAAAAACCATAATTTAATACAAAATTTTGATTCTTTTTTATTAATACTTATTTTAAACATTACACTAATTACAAAGAGGCTATTAAAATTTAGTGACAGACTAAATAATGCAAAATTATAATAAATGCTCGAAAACTTGTCGTTCAACTTCAATACATTTTTCTATTCTTTATCATTCAACGAATAAAGGTAAATAACTTCTTAACTTATAATTTTAGACCCCTTATTATTTAATACTTTTTTAAAGAAAATCTAATTTACTATCAAAATAAATAAAGATATATAGGGTGTTCCATTAAGAAATTTAAAGTTACATATTGTTGCGCTTCAACGGAGCACCCTGTATACAAGTGCATATAGTACGTAGATAGACAATAATATATCATATAAATTTTATCTGAAGAGTTTTTCTATCTGACTTAAAATAAAAGAGTTATAAAGAAAGGACAGACCGATGAATCACCCTGTATAGCCATTTATACGAAAATTATACAGTTGTCTGGATTTTGAAAGCCTCCATTGGAATCTTGGAAACAAGGTATAAGAGATACAAGTTCGGATACACAGTACATCTGGTGCGCATTTTGGTAGATATCTTATATGTGTTTTTGTTTTCCCAATGATTCTCATAGGCTACTATGACGAAAAACAAAAATTGATTTGGTCGATTTTTTTATTTTCAAATAACTTAAACAATAGGCATATTAGAATAGTAGGACAAAATTTCTCATACAATGAAAGAAGAGAAACAGTTTCAATTATTTGTGTGTACAAGAAATGTTAAATTCGTTACTTATAGGGCGCGAGCAGTCATGTGACTTTGTTGGCCTTGGCAAGCAGATGTGAGGATCCGTGTCAGAATGACGGCTAGTAGTTATTTACATAGAGGTCATAATTGTCATATGTCATAATTTTTCATTCAAAATATTCTGATGTTTATTTGTCATCCATAGTATGGAGGAAAATAATCCGCAAGGATTTGGAAAATCAAAATGTTTTGAATGAAAACTTATGATATTTGACACCTATGTACATTACTAGCTGTCATTCCGACAGGGGTTCCCATATCTGCATGCCAAGGCCAACAAAGTCACATAATTGCTTGCGCCCTATGCGACATAAAATAAAAATGGCGAGAGGTATTATGCTGGCCACAACAGATTATACAATAATTATCATTTTAATAACTTATAGAAGTTTTCAATTTATAATCATTTTCTAAAAACAAGAATTATAACCTTATACTACTAATATAAAACTGAAAACTAAATCAAAATTATTGTATAGTACATAATTATGTAAAATAAAGAACGGAAATTTAAAAAAATATATAATGAAACTGCTTTTAAAATAAATTTGAGCAAATCATTTGACAACTATGCTATTTACAGTTACTTTTTGGTTGTTTTTGTACACGGAAAAAACCAATTTTGATATAATAAACATAATAATAAGTACGCAAGTTTGAAGTGCAAATATGCAGGAACATAACAACGTAAGAAAACAATTTAACGCACACAATGTGGTCATACCTACCACATTTTCCAATCTATTTTTTTTTTTTCTGAAAGTACACTTAAAATATATATTTTTTGGCTTATTGAAGTTTGTTAATGAATATATTTTTTGGCAATATATTCAGGAATAACCAACGTATAAAAATATATTACATAAACTTTTCAAATTTTGAGCCTTTATTCAAACTTTTTACCTGCCGCTACCCTTGGTAAGGCAGGTATAGGGATCGTGCTAAAAATCGCATATCGAGATTTTGGTAAATGGTCACTTTTAAGGTCCCTAGAATCCATTTTTAACATTTTCACAATGATGTCTGTGTGTATGTATGTGTGTGTGGATCCTGTTTACGCTCTAACTCAAATACTATTATTCAGAAAGTTTTGAAATATCTGATTAGATTTTGGTGGCAATCGGATAACCGGAAATGGCAGTTTACTTGAAGCTCAAGATATTTTTTCTTCAAAAAATACCTTTAAATGTAATTTTTTCTCAATTTGTTATTATAAAATTTAAAGATTATTCCATTTTCTACAAGTTTGCTTTAATAATTTTTCTATATATTGTATGGATAAATTTATAAAGTAATATAAAAATTATATACATAGGTAAATGGCGGGAGGTACTATGTTGGTCACATCAGATTTTTTTATTTGGAAATCTGGGGACATAAATCATTTAGTTTTACTTATACTATATTTTTTTCCTCAGTATTAGTAATCTTACACATTGCTAGTAGACCTTTTAACAAAATACGAAAAAACGTAAAAATCTTCATTTTCAAAGGTTTTTTTATTGTCGTATCGTTCCATATGATACCAATCATAAGGATGTGTGATATAATAGATTTTATTTTCTGGCTATTACAGAATGTTCTGAATCACATGCCAAATGAGTATGACCTGGAATTAATAACATTGTGATCAATAACATCAGTATTTTTAACCTTCCTATTACCCCGAAGTAGATGTCATACATTTGGTAAATGGGTCAAATTGATCCAGACTAATAATAACATCCTTTTGATGTCATCATTAATTGAGTATGTAAATTTAAATATTATAAATTAGTTTATTAGGGTAACAAAGTATTGGAATACGATTAAAAGTACACAAAAAGAGTAAACAAACAATAATTGTTATATTTATTTCAAAAATACAAAAAAAGTTATTTAATACAATTATTACAAAATATATTGGCATGTTTTTGACATACAAACATATTGCAAGAGTTACTCATCTTCATTTATTTTCGATCCTGTTTAGAGCTACATAGTTTACATCTTCCTCGTTTCAATTCACTCGTTGAAGTACTTGACCCAGCAACTGCGTCAAGTTTCTTACTTACGCTAAGTTGTATATTTTTAGTAATTCTTGCTTGACGAAAAGCCTCTGTTAACTCATAGCCTAATTCTTTCAAAAATAAACGCCTTTTATGCAACTTCTTAGAGTTATAATTTGGATGTACATGGGGTATATAAAACATATGCATTTATAGCGGCCAAATCTGGCATATTATAAAATAGGCATATTGGCCGCCTCTTCGTCCCTCTTTTGCAAGTATACGTACTAGCTAGCTTATCTGTTGTATCTACACCCACCTTTATCTCAGGTTTCTTGTGGTCTTCGTCTGAAATTTTATTATCATGGTGCATCGATGATACAATATAACATATCTGTACTTCTGTACATGGAAGAATACTGGGCTTTATCACGGTGTGGAAGAAATTCTTTAGGAATATCTGCTTTATTTTTTCTAAGAGTGCCAACTAAAGTTAATTTTTTTTTTCAAAAGTTCAGTTGCTAATGTATAGTCTGTAAAAAAAGTTATCGGTCGTAATGTTTCTACCACTACCTTCCAATTTATTTGCTAATCTCAGAACTACGTTTCTTCCTTGATTGATTTCCCGTGGTCCATTTTCAGCCTTTCCGGTATACACTTCTGCATTATAAACGTAAGTCGTTTTCTCATCTGAAAGTAACCATACTTTTATTCCATATTTTCCTCTTGGTTTAGAGGGTATATACTGCCTAAAAGGACAATTTCCTCGAAAAGGAACCAATTGTTTGTTAACAGTTACATCTTCGTGGGGTAAAAACATTTTTGGGTACTGATCCGTACACATATCAAAGACTTATATGATTGCTGCTAGTTTGTCATGACGACGTCTTGCTAGGCGTGCTTTCCTTATCGTCGAATCTTAGAAATCGGTTTATAACGAGAAAACGTTTTAGAGACAGGTAGCACGAAAAATTGGTCGACCATCTTTTTCGTCCCATAATTCTCTTAGCGATTCTCCTGCTGATCTAAATACTTCAGCTAGTAGTAGTAGTAGTCCTATGTATGCATCTAATTATTGAGCAGGACCCAAAATTTTCAATAGTTTTAAAGTTATACCTAAGAATAAAATAAAAATGGGTCAATCTGACCCATAGGTAACAGGAAGGTTAAGCATTGCAAACATAGTTGCCACATGCGTGTTTTTATTTTGCCCGCTACATGTATAAGACAATGGACCATATTATGTACAATCTTTATAGAGTTCTTTGTTAAAAGTGTCTCATAAGAATATAATGTAAAAGCGCGCATCATAATATATTATTAAAATCGTGCGTTCGTAATACGGGCCAATGTGATTGATTTGGGACGAGACCTTTTTCACTTTATCACTATATTATAGTGCATAATGTCTGAGAAAAGAGGTATATGTTTACTTATAACTTTTTTCTCCGACAGAACATCAAAAACGTGCTATTATATCCATTTATTCGTTTTTACGTATGCCCATATACTTCCAAGGCAGACGTATAGCCTTGTTCTGAGACAAAATTATGTACGTTTGATCTAAACGAAAAATTGAAAAAAATATCGATATGTCGGCTCGGTGGCCTAGGTAGCATACATTTCCTAGCTCGCTGTGACGTCACCCGAATCTTGTTCCGTGTGTTGATGCCCGTGGACTAACACTGTGTGACTTGTCGAAAAAAATAAATACAGCTACTTGTATTTGTAACACTCGAATGCTATAAGCTGACCACTTAAAAATTAAAATGGCTGAATTCCAACCGGCAGGAGGTCAGTGGTAATACATTGCAGCTTCGGTTGGAAACGGTAAACCGTGACAGCTGTAGATAAATATAATTAATTAATTAATTAATTAATTCCCTGATTCTTCATGAGTCGCTCCTACATGGAGCATGGAGCCGGAATTCCAACGGCTTAGCAAGATAGTTTATTCAAAAAAAAATTATTTTTTTATTACAACAAAAACAGTGTTTAATTACAATAAAGAAAATTTGATTACAAGAATGAAATAAGAGTTTAACATGGTATTTTAAATAAGTGCGGAAATTGGTTGAACTCCTTAGGTCAAAACTATAAGAGTTAAGAAGTTGTTTAAAATTAAATTTTACTTTAAAAATGCGCAAATCCGATGTAACACACATATGCAGCACGAGATACTGCGTCCATCTGATTCTTGACAAAATTTTAACACATCTGAAATAACTTGTGCTGTAGTTATGCTGTTGCATTGAATTTAAACTTTTTTAATGCAAAATTTATTTTTAAACAACTTTTTACTTTTATAGTTTTTCTTCAAAAGTTACAAAAGAGTCAATTTCCACATTTATTTAAAATCCCATGTCAAATTCCTATGTTGCAGTTTTCATGCATAGCATGTTTTTGGTGTATTATTTTTGTCAATAAAAATGTGTTAGTTCATTACATAATACATTTTTTCTCTACACAATCTAAACAACTGCTGTAATAAACTCTGAAGTAAATTATTATTTTTGGACAAATTCGAATCAGTTTCCCTGTTCTTATTACATTAAAATTATTTCTGTCAAAAAATCGTGTTGCATTTATTCAATTTATTAAATTTACCGTGGAAGTAAAATTTAATCATAGATCGTGTAATAGATTAATTTGTTTTATGAAATAAATAAATATATTATTGTTGAATATTATCTTTTCTATTTAATTAGTTTGTAACACATAGTTTATTTTGCTATGCAAGTTTGTTTTGCATAAATTCGATTTTATTTGTTTATTTTATTTTTTTTATTAAATACCTTTGAATTTATTGTTTTAGATCAGCCCCAGACAGAGAACGTGAAATTAACAACTTGGTGCGTCGTGCGGATTTTAATAACGATGCTTACGTGCAGGAATTTGGGCTAACGATTTCAAACAGTATGATGGAAGTGCGAGGCCGCGTACTACCACCTCCTAAGTTGCAGTATGGCGGTCGAGTAGCGAGCCTCAGCGGACAGGTGGGCTGGAACGTTAGTCATCATTGTTATATGTTTATAAAATGACTTTAAAAAAATACATTTTTTTTTGCTTTTACAGAAGTGTTCTTTACTAATAAAATAAAAGATTAATAAGAATAGATGGTTGGTGCTCAGTGAACATTTTTTTTTTAATTAATAAAGAACAATCTGTATCTTTCATTAAAATTACTTATTGAAATTGATGTTGTATATTTATGCAATAAATACGCGTCGTTCATGTCGATATGCGTAGTTTAGCTAAATTATAATGTAGCTAAATTTATTTGTTGCATGGAGCTAATTAAAAGCTTGTATCCTTTATTTTTTTTTAGTCTGAAATCTTTTTATTTATCATTTAGAATACATATAAAGTATGTCATTTAAAGCAGGCGCTATTAGAATCTCGAAAACTTTGAGAGGCAATTTTAGGTGTTCTTTTGTTTTCCTAAAAATACTCAAAAACAGGTCTTAAGACTTCAGTAGAATGAGACAGTATTAGGGGACATTTTATTAATATTTTTGTTTTTGCAAAAAATCATATCACTTTTATTTCGAATTTTTTTCTCGATAAATTTGTAAGAAAAATAAAAATAATCACTGAGATAGCCCTCTAAAGCCGCATCCCCATTGCGTCGGCTTTGCCTATTCTGTTGACATATCCCCACTGAAATGGCATAGTCAGTTTGGCAGCCCATTCGGTAATAAAAATGTTCGATGACGAAGACGTGCTACTCACAGCAGATACATATGTAGTCATTGGCAAAAGTTAAATTCAAATCCATTTATAACGCGCACAGCGGCGCACAAAAAATAATTTAGCACAGCACAGGAATTGAGCAATGTTTATTTTCCTGTGCGCTGTGTGTGCGTCGGGTATGTTCGTGGTATTTCGTGATAGTTCGACTTAGTATTTGAAATAAGCGCCACGAGAGCGTTAAACATATTAGGCATTTAATCAGTAATATATTACGTATTAAATAAAATTAGGGTTAATTTTACAATCCCTAGTTAAAATTTTAACTTTCAGATAAATGAACAATATATCGGTATAAATTTGCCATTTGACAATTTTTTTCGTTTCAGTGTTTATTTAAATGGAAGTTAAAATGTTAACCAGAGATTGTAAGATTGGCCCTTAGAAAAGTTTCTACGTCCATTAACAATTTTACAAACAAAAAATGTTAACAAAAATATACATAACCAACTTTTTTACTCTATTTTTGTATGTGATTTATAAATCCCCTAAATAAATTCTGTGCTATGTTGTGTTGTGCTGCGCTAAATTATTTTCTGTGCGAGTTATAAATTCACCTTACTTCATAAGTTTTATGTGTAAAAGGAGTTGGCTCCGAAGCGCTAGCAAGTCCATTCTTAACTGGAATACACTATAGTTTTGGAGAGATCCATTCCATAGCGGTCCAATAGGAGCCTTAACGCACTTTTTTTTTCGGTAGAGGCGCTCGTGGGCGGCCCAATTTCTAATCTTTAATGACAAGAATGACTGTTTAATCTTAGGCTATTACAAACAAAATCAAGATACGTAAGTGTTGTGTTATTAATTGCAAGGGATTAAACAAATATCGATTTAAATTTCCGTTTTTATGCAACTTAAGGTTCATTATAAGTTTAATACTTTCCACTTTTCATACTCATTTATTTAGAACCTTTATTTACGTATTTTATACTTTGAAATATTTCGTTACTAAGTCTTATTTACACAAAAGAAAATTACTTAATTCTTCTTTTTATTATCCTAATTTTCATCGTGTACCGCGTACTTTAAGTAAAACACCTTGTCCAGCCATCTGCGTTCAGTTTTGCGCTAAGGCTCCCATTACAAAAATAACGTTTCCTAAAATTTGTTTACTAAAAAAAAACAAATTATATAAGAAAATATTAGGCCTATTTCGCCATAATAAAAGAAAAATTATTTTGATCAGTATAAAAATAACGAATAAGTTGATGTTAATTGAAAGAGATAAATTATTAACGTATGATTAAGAGGTATACAACTAAACATTTATTTTCTATAGCTGATCTATTGTAGCTTGGGAATAGAATACTTTATCTGTAGCAGTCTACTCGTATATTTGCATATGTTTGTAACTATACCATCAATAATCTCATAGTATTTATAAAAATTAAACAAGTACTTAATACCAAAAATAAGTGACGTATAATATAGTAACACCATCATTATAATAATTTTACCAAATACATGCATATATTGTAAAAAAAACTTCGTAATATTTATTAATTTTACTATTGAATTATTTATTACCAGTCTGGTAATATAATAATTATTTTGTTGAGTTATCGTGAAGGACTTAGGAGATGAGGAATGGAACTTATCGTTTTCTTCAAATGTTTTTATTTTCACAAAATGTACATGTACAACTGATGATTGCTACAGAGTGTTGAATTTTTTCTGTGGAAGTCAAATATTCTACTGAAGAAATTGTACTACGCAAAATAATATTTTATTTTACAAAATACATAACATGAAAAAATATTCAAACTGACATCTCAAAAAATCAATCAATCAATCAAAAAGTAAAAAGTAACAAGTGAAACAATATTCAAGGATTGCTTCTTTTTAGTGACGAAAAGCTAAAGAAAAAGTCCATATTCAACACTTCCCCTTTTTCTTAACTTTTCCTACTTATTTGTATTAAGAACAATATTGTAGACTAGAGTCTTCAACCGCGGTCCATGCAGAGGCTTCGTAAGCATGTCAGCTAACTGATCTTCCGTAGATACTTTCTCGACGTCTAAAATTCCTTCTGTGACACATTCACAAATAAAGAAATGCCTCAGTGCAATGTGTTTAGTCCTCCGATGATATTCTGGGTTTTGGGCAAGACGAATGGCAGCTTCGTTATCCACTCGGACAATTGGCAACTTCTGAAGTTCCACCATGCTTTCTAATAGTCTCTTCAGCCATACTACATCTCTTAACTCTGCACCAATCATTGTACGTCAGGTTGTCAAGTGTCCTCGATGCCACACCAACAGCGTATGCGATGTCTGGTCTTGTGCTGGTCATAAGATACATCAGTGCTCCCACAGCTGCTCGGTAAGGGTATTCCCGATCTTCATCAGATGAATTCTTAGCTTCCTCAGCTACGTCACTTGTAATCGGAGTAGGTGCAGGATTGCAACCCGCCATGTTGAATCGCTGAAGTATCTTGGCAATTAGCCTGCTTGTCCAATCCCAATAGATCCATCATTACGCTGTTGAATTTCCAGTCCCAGGAAATAATTAGCTGGTTTAACTGTTATCTTGAACTCTAGTTTTAATTCGTCTATAAACTGTCTCGCATCTTCTTCATTACTGGTCGCGACTAGTCCATCGTCAACATATAGTGCCAAAACAGTCTTTCGCAAGAAAATATCCGAATCTTCTGTTCCAGCACCGCGGAGCTTGTTTGAGACCATACAAACTCCGATTGAGTCTGCATACCAGATCAGTCCCATCTTCATAGCCCTGTGGTTGCACCATAAAAATGTCCTCATCCAAATTACCATAGAGGAAGGCGGTAGAAACATCAAACTGTGTTAACTTCATTCCTTCACTTGCTGTCATGGCAATTAGACTTCTTATAGTAGGTGCCTTTGCAACTGGACTGAATGTCTGATTGTATTCCAATCCTTTGCGTTGTGAAAATCCTTTGATAACCAACCTCGCCTTGTATCTATCAACTGACCCATCAGGATGCGTTTTTACCTTGAAGACCCATTTACTTTTGATGGCTTTGCGACCCTTTGGTAGCTTCATTAATGTCCAGGTCGAATTCTCCAACAATGACTTGAACTCAGCATCCATTGCCGCTTTCCATTGAGCTCGATTGGATGAACTGACAGCTTCCTCAAACGACTCAGGATCTTGGACCTCTGAAAAAACTGCCATCACATAATCTTCCTTTAATCGTGCAGGTAATTGAAGCTTTGAACGGTCTCTTAATTGTCGACCAATTCCTACAAAATCTGACGGTTCAGGACTCTGTACTTCCCCAGATTTTGATCCCTCATCATCGACATTTTGGTCTTCGATTTCATGGATTGACTCCATCGTTGGCTCAAAGCTGACAGGCGACTCGATTATAACTTCTTCTTGAAAGATAACATCTCTAGACCGGATAAGTTTTGATCCTTCCTTTGACCATAATCTATACCCCTCATCAACATCATAGCCCATAAGAACACATTTTACTCCCTTTTTGTCCATTTTCCGTCTTTTCTCTTTAGGAATATGGGCGTAACAGACAGTACCAATCACACGAAGGTGTTTCGTTGACGGTTTGTGGCCGAACCATACTTCAAATGGCGTCTTTTCTGCAACCATTGATTTTGCAGTACGATTCAATACACATCCGGCAGTGTTCACCATTTCACCCCAAAGACCTTGAGGAAAACTTCCGTGAGCGTATAACATCGACCTCGCTGATTCTACGATAGTACGGTTTTCTCGTTCCGCACATCCGTTCTGTTCCGGAGTATAGGGCATTGTGATTCGCTGTTGTATCCCAGATTGATTTGGAATGCGTCGTACTTCGGCATTGTCAAACTCTCCGCGTCCATCACACCTCAGTACCTTGACTGTATGACCAGTTGTTTTTGCTTCATTGAGGAACTGCTGAAGTTTCTCTGGAACTTCCGATTTGTTCTTCATAAAGTAGACAGTACGATATCTTGAAAAGTCATCTTTGAACATACCTTGATCCACCGGTTGAGCTTTTAAATGGTCCACACACACCCGCGTGGATCAGTTGGCGTCGCTGCGATGCTCGATAAGCAGTACGATCACCAAACTTCAGTCGGTGGCTCTTGCCGTATACACAGCCTTCACAAAATTCTCCCATCTCCAGGAAGTCGAATGCCATATTCACGTTCCACGAATTTCTGAACATGTTTCTTATTCTGGTGGCCCAGTCGTTCATGTCACAACTGTAGTTGGTTTCCACTTAATATTGCATTAACCTCCATTCGTCTTTTGTTAGGTTTGCGAGCTCGGAGTGCTAGTTTATAAAGGCCACCATCTTTCTTTCTAGATCCATATAATAGAGGATTCCCCGATGAGTCTTGCAGGGTGCACATTTCGGAAGTGGATTCAAATTTGCTTCCTTTGATCAAATCTTGAGCCGCAAGTATTGAGAACAAATTACTCTTGATCCCAGGAACATACCACACGTTGCTCAGAGTGGCTGCTTCCCATTTCCCATCAATGTAAACTTCTATCTCAATGGATCCCTTGCCTATGGCTGATTCGCTATTCCCAAAAGAGGTAGAAACCCCATTTTGTTCATGAAACTTCGTAAAATTAGTGAACCATTTTCTATGACTCGTGACGTGACTTGTGGCACCATTGTCTGCATACCAACTTTCATCGTCTGACTGTATTCTTCCAGTAGCATCTACTGAAGATACCGTAGCGAACATTTTCTCTGAAACATTTACAGATTTCTTCCCGTCACTAGTATCCTTTTTCGTCTCTGTCCCCTTTTTGGAAGTCTTCAAAAAATCCGGTTTCCCATCCATAATCCACTTTCTACAATTGCGGACGAAGTGTCCCTTCACCTTACAGTAGTGACATTCGTAATTCTTCTTCAATTTTCCTTTAGATTGTCCACGGTAAACTGGTAATGTTGTTTGCTTTGAATCTGTCTTCGTCAACAATGCCTCCTGTTCAACTCGACTATCTCTCGCTACTAATGAACGTTCATATGCGCAAAGTTGTGTCGTTAAATTGTCAACAGTCCGTTCGGCTTTACTAAGCAACATCCAACTTGACTTAAAAGAAAAATATTCTTCACCAAGCGTATCCAAAATTTTGCATATTAAAAATAAATCTGGTAAGTTCGTTGCTTCTGTTGATGTTGCAATTTCACATTGTAAGTCTGTAAAAATTGTCTTCAACTCGGAGATCATGGAAGCCATATTCTGGTCCGATGCGGCCGTATACCCATAAAAACTGCATACACAGCGTATAAGCCTTATCCTCCGACATGCCATCAAACAGTCTGTGTAATTCTAACCAGATGTCAAATGCGCTGGTAAATATCATCACTTGACGTAAAATCTCTTCTGTCATACTGTTGATTAATATCATCATAGCATTATTCTCTTCCTTGGAAAATGCTAATAATTTGGTGTCATACTCTTCTAATGCTTTCGCAGTCGCTCCTTGCTCTGGCTTCATTGGCCTGACAAGTTTCTTTTCAACAACTTCAAGGGCGCCTTCGTGCATTCTTAGCAGTATAGTTATTCTAAATTTCCATGTAGCCCAGTTCTTCTTCCCTTCTAATGGTTTAATGTTCCATTTAGATTCCATAATGAATAAGAACAGCCGATATGAGTCACCAAATAAAACTAATTTCTCAATAGAATCGTTCTGGACCCATAACCTGTTAAATTTTTTCTGTGGAAGTCAAATATTCTACTGAAGAAATTGTACTACGCAAAATAATCTTTTATTTTACAAAATACATAACATGAAAAAATATTCAAACTGACATCTTAAAAAATCAATCAATCAAAAAGTAAAAAGTAACAAGTGAAACAATATTCAAGGATTGCTTCTTTTTAGTGATGAAAAGCTAAAGAAAAAGTCCATAATTCAACACAGAGTAGCCAAAATATACATTTTGTGAAAATAAAAACTTTTTATGGAGAAAAGGACAAGTTGCTGTCAGACAATATTATTTAATTTTAATTGATATCGATATTTTCACATTAGTAAATGCTTATTACCCAGTTTGGGTTTGCTGTTCGCTGATTTTGGTGATATATTACCTTCTGTAGAGTGCGTTTGACAAACGTTAAGTTATGGTCCTCATAGCTGAGTGACACACAGCAATAAATAATTAGAAACAATTTTTTGACTTTCGATTTATTCTGTTCGTATAAAACCACAGCCAGTCACTTAAAACAATTAGCCACTATTGAAAAATTGAATTTTTTATATTGAATTTATTTTTCCATCGAGATTGAAAGTTGGTTTGTGTGATATCAGAAATCATGACTGAAATAAGATATTTTCGTCTTCATGGAAGTAATCAAAATAATAAATATCAGTGTTTGTAACTTTAGATAAATCCACAAGCATTGGGACTGTTTTTCGGTTGGAAATATTTAGGAGTTCAAAACTAGTTCTGAGCAAATTTTTCGAACAATTTCATTCCGGTATGGAGTGTAACATATATAACGTGTGAAGGAAATGTGTTTTTTCACTCGTATTGTACACTTCTCCCTTTTGGTGTATAGATAGTATTATACTATTTATTAATGTATTTGTTGAAAATGTCGTTTTAAAGGGGGTGTAAATCAAAATTGTAGTATGGAAAATTCTAAAAATAAATTTTCAAACCGCATATTTCTATTGATAAAGATTGAATAATTATAAGAGTTTTAAGAAACGCGTCCACCGCTTGCGACGTCATCCCGACATCAGCCGGCCGATCAGGCATTAGTAGTATATGCGTATGCGTCTTAAACAAAAGCAATCTCCGTGCCTTTGTAATTATTACGTGTGTTCTACCCATGATATAATACTCAATTTATCCACAATTCGGTTTCGAACCTAAATGAGAGAAAAATCGAAGAATAAATTGCGAATTCCAAATGACACAAATATTGAATGGCTAATTGGTGTAATTGTTCGAATAGTGTACAAATGCCTACTACCCGAAAATCTGTTTGCTGTTGGGAAATCAAAATAATAACATATGTTAGATGCGAGAATATATGTATCATATTACACGAAAGTTTTGAAAATAAAGTTTTAAATTTACTTTTTAAATCTTTCGAGACACAATTAAAATTTGGTAATAAGTCCTTTATATATTTATTTTCAGTCATCGATTTTAAAATGTACACTGTACACTATATAGTTATGATTGGGAGTAACATGCTTCCGATTGGCACGATTTTTTCAAACTTTATCATTGGGGATCCTTTTCTTTCCTGAGTAAAATTATATAATATTACGGTTGAATTCTTTATGTTAGTATTACAATCAACTACACAGCACTTAGACATGTTCAAACAACAAATGGTGAAGAATATATTTGTTTTTGTAAACCTTGTAAGAACTACACAACCCAAACTGTATTCATATACAGCGGGCTATCTCAAACAACTCGTGTCGGTATGATTTCATACTTTACTCTCTCACATATTCGCGGATGAATATCTCATGAAGTATTGTCCCTAGCAAACTGAGATTTTCATTTTTGCTCTTAGATGTTTTTTTTTTCTTCTATTTTTTAGTGCAAAGTTGTTTTTTTACACCTCCTTTAATACAGTAACATAACAACGCGCTTTTAATTACTGCATGAATGTTGAATTTATATTATTATGCTGGATGCAAATATATTATAATATACATGTTTAGATTGACGTGATATAAAAGTTAAATGAATAAATTTTTGGACATACAATTTTTTATTTATCGTATAGAGTAAGCAGCAGGCAATGCCAAATCAGGGTGTTTGGGACATGCGTGGAAAACAGTTCTTCACGGGTGTGGAGATTCGAGTGTGGGCCATCGCATGTTTCGCACCACAGCGCACGGTACGTGAGGATGCGCTAAGAAATTTTACACAACAATTACAAAAAATCTCCAATGATGCCGGTATGCCAATTATCGGTCAACCATGCTTCTGCAAGTATGCTACAGGTCCTGACCAGGTAAGATTATATTATAGTTGACGCACGTTAAGAAAAAAAACTTGACATTGGTCACGTCCCAGCGCTGAGCACCGAAGTTTGCCGAACGTAATAAATGGACGAATGCGATTGTATTCATTACATTATGTAACATCCTATTTGTTATAACATTTATTTCGAATGAAACAAATTTCTATTGATACCATAACCATTGTTGTCAGTCAAAATGGGGGGGGGGGGGCATCAGTCTGCAAAAAACTAATTTCTCATGTTAATCTCCTGTGTGCATCTTAAAAAAAACACCGATTTTCTTAATATATGTACAAATATATTAAAAAATATTTGCAATTATACTCTGCATTTTAATTGACTTGAAAAATGATGAGGGACATAGTCATATTTAATTTCAGCAGTTACTAAACCTACGAAATGAATTTTATTTATTGGTGAATAAGTAGAATTTTGTACTCTACAACTTTTTTTTTGAAGAATTTTGCTCTACATTAATTAGGCAAGCAAGGAAAACTATTGTCCCATGTTAAATGTCTATGTAACGGATTTCCAGCGCCACCCGGTAGTCGTCTGAAGTTTGGTTTAACGAACTAAAATTATTTAATGCATGCAAAATTCTCGACATTCAAGCATCATCTATTCAGTCCTTAAGTAATTGAACGATGTTTAAATGACACGTCAAAATAGAAAATTTATTGGTTTTTGGATGTAAGCAAGGCAAAATTATTGTACTCAGGAAATTTTGAATTTATTTCTCTTGGTTTAAAAATGGACTGATTATAGTAATTACGTATAACTTTTAGGTGGAACCAATGTTTAGGTATTTGAAGTCAACGTTTGCTGCACTTCAATTAGTAGTTGTTGTTCTACCTGGAAAGACACCTGTTTATGGTATGTAAATGAAATTTTTCCATGAATCTAACATTAAATTATTTTATTTCTTGTAGCTGAAGTAAAACGAGTTGGTGACACTGTGTTAGGAATGGCGACTCAGTGTGTCCAAGCAAAAAACGTTAATAAGACTTCACCTCAAACCCTTTCGAATTTGTGCCTGAAAATTAATGTCAAATTAGGTGGTATTAATAGTATCCTTGTTCCTTCCATTAGACCAAAGGTAAAAGTATAAATAATAAACATTGTACGAATAAATACTTTATTTTAACTATGCCTGTAGATATTTAATGAACCAGTTATATTCCTTGGTGCCGATGTTACACATCCTCCGGCTGGAGACAATAAGAAGCCATCCATAGCTGCTGTCGTTGGCTCAATGGATGCACATCCATCAAGATATGCAGCGACTGTTAGAGTCCAACAACATCGGCAAGAAATTATCCAAGAACTCAGTTCAATGGTTCGGTTAGTATAAAGATTTACTACTTCTAGTATTATTCATGTCCGAATCAGTAGTGTATACAGAGTGTAAAACTTACTTAATTTAAATTGATATTTATTCACTTTCACATAAATTACAAATAATAATAAAAATAAATTAACAGATTATTGTTAACTGGAGCAGAACTTAGAAACCGTTAGACATTTGTTATTTTGTATTAATTCCATGGCTATTGCTATTTTTGAGGGGATTTTCGACATTTTCATACGCAATTTCTGCCGTTACAAGGCATACAAAATAAAATTTGCTTATTGATTCATATGCAGAATTTTATGTTCTACAACTTTTATTTAAAGTTTTTTTTTTAGCTAAAATAATTAGGGAAGCAGGAAATTCGGAAAATCTGATTTTACATGTTAAAGTCCTATGTTCGATTGTGCCGGTCACCACACTGTAATATATATTGTTTGTTACTTTTTCAATATTAAACTGGCAACTACATATTTACTACTATATTTCACTTTATGTGGTGTTTATTTCGTATATTGTAGAACAAATAACCACTTTTATGATTCTCATTTCCTTTTCTTGTTTTAAAATGTGCATATCACAAACGCTTTGTGTGAATTTATTTAATATTGTTAAGTTTTTACTTTCCTCCAATTAAAATATATCTGGCCTCTCCAATGCGCAAACAACGAACTTACATATATGACATTTTTCTCTATCTCTCTCTTTTGATGTGAAAGGTCCATTAAGAAATTGGCGATTCAAATTAGCTTTTCCCGCCCTACTGTGACGTCACAACTGGGATGTTGGATGATTGACAGCTCAATCTATCACTGATACTGTATTTTACATTTTTTAGAGAGATTGAAAAACATGAAACTTGTGTTGAAGGATATTTTAAATTATTTAGATGCCCTGCGAACTCCAGAAAATTTCTATGAAAGGAAGGAGATAATATATTCTGGGCATAGTTAGTTCAAAATTTAGCCACCAGATAGAGTTTGTTTAACTTGAATCGCGAATATTGTTGCTCTCGACGAGTTACATTACTGGTTAAATTTAATGTACTTATTTCATTTACATATTATATAAGTATTCACGATAGACCTTGGATGTCGACATGAATTTTCAAGAAAGGGAAAAATAATAGAACAAGGAAGAAGTTGAATAAAAAACTTTAATGTCTGGCCGTTACATTATTGGTATCATAACGACCCTGTCTTCAGGGTTGTTATATACGAAATAACATCCTAGGGCGTGTTATAAATTTGACCTTTGTTGGGGAATAATAAGGTCGCTGGGTTTTTTAAATAAAACACTTGTATTTAACAAATAACGATGTATTAAACTAGTTCATAGTTAAGCTACCTTCAGTGGACTGTGTCGAGTGGACCGACAAATGGCATAAAGTAAACATTTTAAGGGTGGGGGAGGTTACCCCTACTACGGTCTTAACAACCTTGTTGCTATTTGCCACAGAATACACAAACACTGGGAATTGAAAATCTAAACGAGATATATTGTCTGATTAGCTTTAATGCATTCATTTCATTTTCCTCAATAATGACAAAACTCCTCGCTTGATCATTTTTGCATTCTGGAATATTAATAGAGATGTATGCATCCTTATCTTGAACAGCAGTAAATCGTATCTTCACAAATTCTTCTCTTCTGCATGCTCCAAATATACAAATAAGTAATGCAACATTGTACATGAAATATATTTCAGTAGGTGTTTCCTTAAGAAATGCAAGAACTTGTTCGCGGATTAAAACCCCGTCGATAGCCCCTGCAAAATTGTTTTAAAAATTTCTGCAATTGAACAAATTTTTCTGTACTTTTGATTTTCTTTGATCACTTCTTTCCTTAACATTGAAAATTTTGTCCACAAAGAGCTGGGAGAGAATGATTCTGACAATTCTTGAAAATAAGCCAGCATAACAGTTTCATTTATTACACTTACACGATTCTCCTTCATCCAGTTTTCAAAACGGCTGAATTCTTGTTCATATATATTTTTTTAAATTTTTTGAGGTACAACTGATTCTATTGCTGTTGCAGCTCGTAACAAAACTGCCTCCTGTATTTTTTCACTCATTTTACACGTAATGCGACGTTATTGACGAATAGAAATATTGAAATAAAAAATCTGATGTGACCAATACAATACCTCCCGCCATTTACCTATGGGGTCTCATTGCCTGATGTCTGGTCGCGAATCTGGGGAATCCAATTCGATCCCGATCAACGCCAAATAATTCGAATTTTAAATGGTATAAAATTAACCCTTGTGGTAACTGCCCTCACAATACAAATATGTCATTATCATTACCGAAATGTGTGTATAAATCAGATTAGCACACCCAGCAATGGATAGTATGCCGGGATAATATATTTATTTGTTTCTTTATTTAAATACATACCTGCATGTTTACTAATGCTAGAAATTATTTATTTCCTTTCCATAAAACTATTGTTCTATTTACAATTTTCCTTTTAAAACGTTACTATTATTAATTTGAAATGATTATTTTTTTGACGGTGACATTTATCTGTCAGCTACATACTATGTAACCCCAGAGATGTGTTTAAAGCATAAGCTCCGAGATATAATTTTTATATTACTTTATAAATTTATCCATAAAAATATAGAAAAAGTATTAAAGAAACTTGTAGAAAATGGAATAATCTTTAATTTTTATAATAACAAATTGAGAAAAAAATACATGTAAAGGTATTTTTTGAAGAAAAACTATCTTGAGCTTCAAGTAAACTGCCATTTCCGGTTATCCGATTGCCACCAAAATCTAATGGCTTCTTTCCATAGTAGAATAAGGTACAAATACATGGTTTCAAAACTTTCCGAATGATAGTATTTGAGTTAAAGCGTAAACAGGATCCACACACACACACACATACATACATACATACATACACACAGACATCATCGGGAAAATGTTAAAAATGGATTCTAGGGACTTTAAATCGTGGTCATTTACCAAAATCTCGATATGCGATTTTTAGCACGATCCCTATACCTCCCTTACCAATGGTTGCGGGAGGTAACAAATCGGTATTGTAAACAAATAAGACTATCGTGTTACCTGGTTACATTATAAATATCGTTTTTCTACAACTGTCAAAAAAACATGACATTTAAACATCGTTATGGATACGCGAAGTTTGGATTTTTTTACGTGTGAAAAAATAACAATTATTTTTTCAAAATTTAACTCAATTAACAAATCATTTTAACAAAATATTACTTATAAATGTTTAAATTAATTGTACTGTTGGTACAATTATTCCCTGCATTAATTCCCAACGAAGACAATGCAGATGGTTGGCCGTGGTAAGTATCCCCGCACAAATTTATCTCTTCCTTAGAAGTGGATGGCTGGTTTATCATCTCATTGCATATCTTCTCTTTCGAAGTGGATGGTTGGCAGTTTAAAATTTTGTTTGATATGTCAATTTTATTGTTTAAACTGTCTTGTATATGTCCCTCTGCTACGGTGGTAGATTTCCATCCTCCGTGGCGTTTAATAGAAGTCATGTCACCTCCTGCATTGGCCAAAAGAGTGACAGAGCTTCTTCGAAAGCAGTGGCCTGTGTACCTCTCAAACATTTCCTTTCCAAGCCATTTTGCAATCAAGCTAGGAATCTCTCCTATTTTGTTGATTCCGACATGTTGATTAACACACTTGCCATTGTTATACTTAAGGAATAATCGACGACTTGAAGCATGTGTCGGCCTTAGAACTCTGTACTTACGGTATAAGTCAATATATTCTGTATTTCAAAAACAGTGAAAATTCGTTCAGAATGAGTTTTCGAATCCGGTATTTTCACAATTAATATAGAGCCTACATCTTCAATATCATCAATCGTCATTTTAACTAACTCTTCTCGACGACAGGCGCCGCCACTTATATCCAAAATTAGCACAGTCTGCAATAAAATATCAACAAGTAGGTATTTATCTACTAAAATTAAATGGAAATACTTACCTTCTTCAATAAATGCATTTCATCGTCAGCTTCTTTAATAAATTTAGTTATATCTTCTCTTGTAAAGACTTTTGATTTTTTCCCTCTATACCCAATTGATTTATTTTTTAGATAAGGCACCAATTTTGTAAATTTTCGAAGGTCAATATTTTCCTTCACATTCAAAGTAGCTTTGAGCATGGAAAATGTTGTCCATAGTGTAGGTGGTTTTAATCTTGTTGACTTTTCTTCAAGATAAGCCAAAACCACGTTTTCTGATACTTTTACCACATTTTTTCCTGAGCACCATTTTCGAAATTCAGTATAAGTATTCTCATACTGACGTCTTGATTTGGCTGGCAATAAATTCGAAATTGCAGCATTTGAGTTTCGTTTACCTCAGAAGTATCGCTATCACTGATCTCGTCACAATCCATCAATATAAGCAAAAATTGATATGGATAGATCGAAACACCGGATCGAAAATACAAATTCGTTGACACTTTATTTATTTATTTGGTTATTCAACATTTGCACGGTCCCTTGATTACAACACACTAGGCGACTTCATTTTGGTAGCAGATTAATTTTATTTTGAATATTTTCCTATAGTTTACTTAAATAAATTTATAATTATTGAATTCTTTTTTGACAGTTGTAGAAAAAATATTATTTGCATTTCGTGGGCGAAATTTGTGTTTTTTTGGCGCGTTCGAATGACTTTTTTGCCTCGGCCTGACGGTCTCGTCTAAAAGTGACCTTCTCATGCGCAACAAAAAAACACTTATTTCGCGCACTTAATACAAAAATAACTAATTTAACATTTCTTTTACACACAAAAATTCTAATTACATCTATGTTGTGATTGTGACTAAGATTAATCACTAGAATACGCTAATTATTACAGAAATACAACCTTAGTATCCTTTTAACACTATTTAATTAGATCGAAATATACATTACATTTTATGACATTTATCTACAATATATTATTATTTGATTGTTACCATGGAAACCTAAATTGACAGATACAACAATTCTCCCCCACTTGATTGAAAGCATTTTTAAAAGTTTGTAATATAATCCTGAAGATATTGAGGGATTCTTCTTTGACGTTCAGATCTTCGCAGTTGAGTTTCTGGGATAGTCTGTGCTTGATCATTGTTGATAGCTAATTCATTTTCAAAAGGGTTGTTAGGTGCTGAAGTTTCATGTTGCAGTGGGTCGAATTCAGTCGTGTAATTTTGATTTTTATTTGGTTCTATATTTACGGTCGATTCTTCGAAAGCAACTGTTTTATTATAAACATCCGATTTCCGCAGTTGATTTATATGGCGTTTAATTGTTCGCCCTTCATCTAGTTTGATAATATAATGAAGTTTCCCTAGCTTTCGAATGATTGTTCCAAACTTCCATAGATATTTATTATCAATGAAGAAACGTGTTTGTACTTTCTCCCCCACTTGAAGAGAACGTGTGCGCGGTAGATTTGGTTGATCAGATTTATTTTCGTGATATGGACGAATTGCATCTAACTTGATACGGATAGGTCGATGTAAATACATTTCAGCTGGTGATTTCCCGTTAGCTAATGGTGTAGCTCGATAACGGAGTAGAATTTTTAATATTTTCTGATTGATAGAGATATTTTCATTTTTCATAGTTTTTAATCGTTCTTTTAGTGTTTGAACATTTCGTTCAGCTAGCCCATTTGTTGCTGGATGCCCTGGTGCAATGAACTTCTGTTTAATTCCATTCATTTGGCAGTAGTTTTTAAAAATTTCGCTAGTGAATATTGATGCGTTGTCCGATACCATCGCAAGTGGATATCCGTGATTTGAAAATATTTCATTTAATATATATTAATCGTATTTATTGAATTCGGTGCCTCTTTTAGTACTTTAATTTCTGCCCAACGAGATTTAGCGTCTATTAGAACAAAGTAATAAAACCCTTGGAATGGACCCGCATAATCTATGTGGATGCGGTCCCAATTGTTAGTTGGAGGATCCCAATGATGTATAGGAGCCTTTGAAGAATTATGTTTAATAGATGAACATGTTTCACATGATTTTACTAACTTTTCTATGTCTTTGTCGATATTTTTCCAGGTACAATATCGTCTAGCCAATTGTTTCATTTTTGTTATGCCGAGATGTGTTGAATGTAGATCATGCAATATTTCAGATTGAAGACTTTTTGGAATGACTATACGATCTCCTTTAAATAAAATGTTATTATTTAAGGTGTATTCACTATCAAATGTTCTAGATTGTAGGTCTTGTTTTAATTTTGATAATATTTCATCTTTGTTTGTTTCTTCAATAATCCGTTCTGATGTTAAATTTGGACTTGATATTTCAAACACTGTCGTTGCATATACTTGATTTACTTCTTCATTGATCATCAAGTCGGTAGACATGTTATTTTGTTTTAGTGGTGCTCTTGACAAACAATCAACATTTTCATTTTCTATTCCTTTTTTAAATTTCACATCGTAGTCGAAACCTGTTAGAAAAGTGGCGTATCTTAAAAGACGAGAAGATGACATTTTAGGCAATTTTGATTTTCGATTAAAAATTCTTGTTAATGGTTGATTATCAGTCCATAGTGTGAAACGTCGTCCATAAATGTAGTCAAAAAAATGATTTACGCCAAAAACGATTGCCAGAGCTTCACGGTCTAGTTGTGAATAATTCTGTTCTGCATTAGATAATGAACGCGAAGAAAATGCAATTGGTCGTTCTTCATTATTGATTGAATGTGATAATACGGCGGCAATTCCTGTAGGACTTGCATCGGTACATAATACAACTGGTAGATTAGGATCGAACGGTACTACCACTTGATCGCTAGCTATTTCTTTCTTGAGTCTAATAAAAGCTGCTTCACATTCAGTAGACCAAATAAAAGTCTGATTTTTTCTTAACAATTTTCGTAGTGGGTAGGTAGTGGTTGAAAGATCTGGTAAAAATCGAGAATAATATGTGACCATGCCCAAGAATCGACGTAACTCTGTAACATTCTTTGGTTGTTGCATGTCGATAACTGCTTTTACTTTCGATTGTGATTTTGATATTTTGTTGTATTGTATTTCGTGGCCAAGATAGTCAATTTTTGTTTGAAAATACGTACATTTCTTTTTATTTAAATGTAAATCATACTCACGTAATCTTTGTAGACATGCAAGAAGATTTCTTTTGCAATCTTCCAGTGATTCTCCGTGTACGATAATATCATCAAAATATGCAATGGTATTTCGTAATCCTTTTAAAATTTGATCTATTGCTTGGTTAAATTTAGCTGGTGCCGTTTTAATTCCAAAACTTAATCTGTTCATTCGAAAGGTTCCTCGATGTGTAGATATTGTTTGTATAATACTGCTTTCTTCATCCACTTTAAAATGAAGGTATGCTTTAAATAAATCCAGTCGACAAAAATATTTTGAATTACGTAAGCTGTTTATTACTTCTTCGATTTTCTTTATTGGATAATTTGCGTTTATTAATGAGTCATTTACGCCAACTTTATAATCTACGCAAAGTCTTACTGTTCCATCTCCTTTTGGTATCACTACCAACGGTGATCCCCAGTCACTGGTAACTGATTTTGTTATGATGCCTGCTGCTTCTAGATTATCTAATTCTTGTTCTACTTTTTCACGAAGAGCAAATGGCACATTTCGTTCTGGTGTATATCTGGGTTTCGCGCCTTCTCTAAGTTGAAGTTTGATTACAAAATTTGGAACACAACCAACCTTTTGTGTATAAATTTCAGGAAAAGCATTTTCGATTTCAGTTTCGTCGTTTATTGATAGAATTTGGTTGTCATTAATTTTGTTCCAGTTTTCTTGATCGATTTCCTCTAAATTTATTTTTAAGTGCCTTACCCATACTCTTCCTAAAATAGGATCGTATCCATTCGGAATGACATACATATCCTCATGAGATACTCGATCTTTATATTCGACCTTCACTCTAACTTTCCCCAAGGGATAAAATATATTTTCTGTGTATGAGCGAAATGCAATATTTGTTGGTTTCATTGATTTATTTAAATTTAAAATTTTGAATTGGTTTTCTGGTATCAGTGTGTAACCTGCTCCTGTGTCGACTTCGAATTTTTGATATTGATTTTCAATCTTGACCGAGGTGAAGTATTTTTTCGTATCTTTCGCTATATTTGATATGTGTTGATCATATATGTCGACAATTCGATTAACTCCAAGATTTTCGTATATATTGACTTGATTTGTTGATTTGATATTTGATGTTTTAGCATTGTTTTGCTTATTTTTAAGAAGGGTTTTGATACATACTTTTGCTATATGTCCTGTTGCATTACATGACGAACATTTTAGATTAAATGAGGATGTTCGACAATTTGTTGAAATATGATTATTCCTTCCACATCGTAAACAAAGATTATTGATTCCTAGATGTTCATAATTTATGCGTACCTTTGATTTGGATCTGATGTGTTGATTTTGATTTGATTGATTGAATTTATGTTTGTTTTGATTTTGTTGTCGATAATCTAACTTGTAGTTTTCTCCTCTTGATTGTTGTTGATTTTTTGATATCTTCTGGATTGAGTTAATGGAGATATTTGATGGCTGCGTTTTTGATAATACGAGACTGTCTATTTTTGATGCTTCGAGAGCAATTGCCTTTGTTACAATATCATTAAAGTCGGTTAATTCAGATTGGAGAATTTGTTCTTTGATCCAACATTCTTTTATTCCACGAATAAATTGTGCTCTGAGGAATATATCTGCCGCTGATACATTTTCTTTACATTCGCATGTCACCATAAAGTCGCAATCAGCAATATCACGACGCAATACAGCCACATATTCTGCAATTGTTTGATGTTCACTCTGATATGTTGACAAGAAATAATGTTGAGATACTAGCGGGCTCTTCTTTGGAGATAAATGTTTTTCTAATTGATTTATAAGTTCTACATAATCGAGATCTGCTGGTTCTTTTGGTGCTACTAATGATGCTAAAATGTTGTAGCTTGATGCTCCAATAGAGTTTAGTAACATTTGTGCGCTCTTTTTCTTATCTTGATTTAAATTTTTCATTGAAATATAATTTTCAAACCTTTGTCGGTAATACTTGAATTTCTCCTTTTTCGGGTCAAAATTTTCAAACGGAGGTATATTCGATATATTAATAATAGATTGGGGCTGTTGCTCCTGTTTACCTCCACTTTCAGATTTAACTGACGACAATAGTGTGTCAATAAGCTGCTTTTGATTCCTGTTCATATTTTCTAATAAGGCTTGTAGTTGTGTAGAATCCATTTTGATAGTTATAAAAAATAATGTTGATAAGATTGACAGAATCAAAAATAATAATGTCAGTTTACCTCGTCGCCAAAACTGTTGTGATTGTGACTAAGATTAATCACTAGAATACGCTAATTATTACAGAAATACAACCTTAGTATCCTTTTAACACTATTTAATTAGATCGAAATATACATTACATTTTATGACATTTATCTACAATATATTATTATTTGATTGTTACCATGGAAACCTAAATTGACAGATACAACAATCTATTCTTTATATTTAGATATTTTTTTAAAATTTTAAATTCATTCTTTGAGTAAGTTTTCTCCTATGTTCGAGGTTCTTTCAATTTATTGACAGGATTGTGTATGTAATATACCCTTAATTTTAAATATTTAATTAATAATACAATAAAAAATATTAAATGTTCCCAGAAAAAACATTCAGTACTATCTCCGAATTTTTGTCACTGACATTAGTGACATATATCTGTCAATCATAAACATTTTAATTTCTTAACTGGTTACCATGGAGTTGTTTGGGTTATGATATTTACTACAACAGATTATTTTATAGATTCTATTTCTATATCATTAAATGTATAGAAGAAATAATAATGTTTTTAAATGTATTATTGCATAGAGAATTTTAGGTCCTTTAATATTTCTACTAACATAAATTTTCAAAAAATAATATTTAGAGGATTTTTGTTGAAATACTACTACATTTATGTTGAACTTGCATTATCTTTATTTGTAACATACTTTCTGATACTACTGACAATTCCTTAACATACGAGCTTTATATCTGGTGTTGAGGGGGTGAACATTAGTGATGGGTCGAATTTCCAGTTAGCCGAGTGTAGAAATTCGATCAATCTGAAGAAAACACATTACAGCAGACTCCAGCCTAACCATTGAGACCCAGACACCCAGGACGCCCGACCCACCATTGAACCTGTCCAGCCACACATCACTAATGTTCACCCCCACAACACCAGATATAAAGCTCATATGTTAAGGAATTGTCAGTAGTATCAGATCACCTGATGGCGACAGCAGATAGCTGTCGAAACGTTGTGAATAATTTTATAAGTATGTTACAAATAAAGATAATGCAAGTTCAATATAAATTCGTTTTAATTCAAAGTGAATCATTATCTTATAAAGTTAAAAATAAGTCAAACAGACAGTTAATAGAAAAATTATAATTATTTATAAACAGAATTTTGACTTGCAAAGATAACAAAGTTGAAATATTGTTATTGAAACTATAAATTATAAAAGTTTATAGAAAGGTTATTTGCTTGTTATCGCTCTGCACTTGCCTTGTCACAGCGTATACATATATGGCGGGGTCTAATACATACAAATAACACGAGAAACAGAGTAACTTTATTTCAACTCACACCAATACAAAACATGCACAGAATGTAATCTTCATTAAATTATTTAGAAGATATAACAATTTGCCTAATGATTTTTTTAAAATACAAAAGTGAAATGAATAATAATTATAACCAATATGAATTATTTGATTATCGCCAACATTTCTACTTGCATATTAAAATTATAATAGTGTATTGTTTGATATTATTTTTCTGTTATTGTCTATTATAATAATTGGATTCTATACCAATTCTTTTTTCTGAAAGAACAGGATGAACTAAGAATTTTAGTGCAAACGGGACTGAAATATTTTTATATAGAAACTTATACGTTATATTCATGAAGATATTATTATTAAACATAAATAACATAAATAAAATGCATTTTTTTCTAATAAATTATAAAACATTGAAATAGTTTGGTCATTGTTTTACAATATTGTAATACAAATTGCGGCGGCGGGTGGCACTAGTGTTTGTCCATTGTTGCTTTCAGGGAAGGCGGGCGCGATAGGCGCGCAAATCTTGATTATAAAATCAAGCAACCAATCAAATTGCAAAGACATGCTACGTCATCCGTATTATACGTATATTGATCAGCTCTCCAGGCCTAGTAGACCCATGGCTTGTTGTGTGATGTTCCTCCATTGGACCCTGTTGCTTTTTTCTTCTCCCAGTTCCGAACGCCCATAAACTCCAGGTCCTTTAAAACCTCTGTACTCCATTTCCCTTTTGGTCGCCCAACCCTTTTCTTTGTTTCTACACCTCGTTTAAACACTGCTTTAACTGTTCTTTCTTCCGGTAAACGCATAACATGTCCTAACCATCGAAGCCTCTGTGCTTTAATCACACCTATTATACTCGCTTCGCCATATAAAGTCATTAGTTCTTTATTATCGCGACGTACAAATATTTCACCAATTTTTTTCCCCCCAAAAATTTTTCTTAGTATTTTCCTTTCCCAAATAGCTAGCCTTTGTTGGTTCATTTTACTAAGTGTCCAAAGTTCACTCCCGTAAGTTAACACTGTTCTTATTACTGTTTTATACACCCGCACTTTAGCCGCTCTTGATATCTTCTTAGAGATCAAAAGCTTGAAGAATGCACCAACACACCTACTGCTTTTTTCCATTCTCGTCTCAATTTCTACATCTTGATTATTATTGTTTGTTAGCATCACTCCCAAATAATTAAAGTTTTCTACTTCTTCAAATTTATATTCTTTGTACGTCGTGTTGACTTTGAGATCACTTATATTAGTACTATTAACTTGTAGAAACTTGGTTTTTTCTTCATTGACATGTAGGCCAGTTAACTTTGCTGCTTCTTCTAATCTTTTGAAGACACTTTTCATTTCTTTTCTGCCTCTGGTTATAATGGCTATGTCGTCGGCATACGCTGCTATTTGATGTTTTTGTCCGTATATAAGCCTTTCTAAATATTTTACTTGTTCTTATTACCCATTCCAGAATTAGATTGAATAGTATAGGGGATACTGGATCGCCTTGTCTCAACCCTTTTTTAACTTTAAAACTTTCTGATAGTTTCCCTTCGACTCCTACTTTGCAAGATGTATCTTCCAGTGTCATCTTAATCAGTCTCACTAACTTCTCCGGTATTCCGAATTGCCTAAGTATTTCATATAATTTTCTTTTGTTTACTGAGTCATATGCTTGCTTGAAATCGATGAACAGTATTTGCAGCGGTAATGTGTGCTCGTAACTGTTGACTATGATTTGTTGTAGAGTGAATATTTGATCCGTAGTTGATCTGTTACTTCGGAATCCGGCTTGATATTCCCCTAGGATTTGGTCTGCTTTTTCTTTAAGTCTGTTCCTTATAATTATAGCTAAAACTTTATATGCGATGTCTAGGAGAGCAATTCCTCTGTAAATTTCGCATCTTTCCCGCTCCCCTTTTTTAAAAATGGGACAGATTACTGCTTCCCTCAATCGTCTTGGCATTTCCTCTGTACTCCACACTTCTTGAATAATTTCAGCTATCTTGTCCCCTATTTGTCTTCCCCCTTTTTTGTACAGCTCCGCCGGGATTCCATTTTCTCCTGGGCTTTTATTATCCTTTAATTCAAGCAGCGTTTTGGCAATTTCATCACATGATTGATTGTATTTGTGGATCATCATCATTACTTTCTCGTACTTGTGGTGAAATTCTTGTTGTTTCATCCTGTCCCTAGTCTTCTATATTCCAGTTTAATAATTCATCAAAATATTCTCTCCATCTATTAGTTTTTTCGTCCCCCGTAACTAGAATATCATTTTTGTTTTTTATATAGTTCTTTGTTGGTACCCCCGTTTCTCTTTTTTTGACTTCTTGGTATTTTTTTATATTTTTCTCTTTATAGCCGCATTCTATTCTTTCTAATTGCTTTTTCATAAATTCTCTTTTCTTGCTTCTACAAATTTTCTTGAAATTTTTCTTTTCTACCGATTCTATTCTCCGATTATATTCATTATTGTTTTGAATTTTATTTAATCTAGCTTCATTTTTCTTTTCCATTGCTTTTTCACACTCATTATCAAACCAATCATTTTTAATTCTCTTTTTCTCTTGTTTTAGTAATTGTCTTGCAGTGTTATACATACTTTCTTCAAATATATTCCACTTTCCTTCTATATCATCAGTTTGTTTTAGTTCAGAAAGTTTTCGTGTAATTATATGCTCGAATTCCTGCTTTACGTTCTCGTCTTGTAGTATTAAGCGACTTAAATCACTTGCGAACTAATTAATATTTAAATAAAATTCTTTCACTAATACTCATTAATGTACAGTCTGTCACAATGAAAATCGTACACTCCCGTTTTAGTACAATTTTATTGAAAACAGTGGCCGCTAGTATGCACAAGTGATTAAGGGTGATTAGCGAGCATTTGACTAGCATTGTTTTATCCCTGTCAATCGTTTATTATTTTAGAGAAAAATACTGCAAATAAAAGTTGTAGAAAAAATAATTGCACACATCTTTTATTTGAAGTATTTTTCTCTGAAATAATCTATAAACGACTGACAGAGATAAAACAATGCTAGTCAAATGCTCGCTAATCACCCTTAATCACCGTTCATACTAGCGACCAATATTTTCTTAGTACAATAATATAAAAAATCATTCTAAATGTAACATAAATTAAATAAGAAAGCAAAAACAATATAAATATAAATTTTCATGACGTAATTTCAGCATAAACAACAAATATTTTTAAATAACAGGTCACACTATAAATCGTACAACTTATAAATTTAACTAAAAACCATTTTCAATATTTTGTAGGGTATCCTTTATTTTTAATTACAGCTTGTAATCTTCTAGGGATTGACTGAATTAATTTTTTAATGTAATTTTGGTCATTTTTCCCCATTCCTCTATAAGAGCACTCTTTAAAACTTCTTTGTTTGAAATTTCATGTTTACGAATTTTATGATCTAATTCATCCCATAAATTTTCTATTATATTTAAGTCTGGAATCTGTGGAGGTGTTTCAATTACTCTCGGACAGTTATAAAGGGTCGATTTCTTAGCAATCTTCGCAGTATGTTTCGGATCATTATCGGCATACAATTTAAATGAATTTAAAATACCCATTTTTTCAGCACTTGTTTTCAAATTATTTTTTAAAATATTTAAGTAAACCCATTTATTCATTATTTCATCTATAAAAACTAAATTTCCTGCTCCACAAGCAGATACACATCCCTAAACCATTTGTTATCCTCCACCTTGTTTCACAATAGCACGCAGATTTTGGGTTTTAGCTCTTCATTCGATTTTCGTCAAATTCTAATTTTGCCATCCGAACCAAAAATATTAAATTTTAACTCATCTGTGAAAATTACATCTTTCCAGGACTCTAAACTTTCTTTCACATACTTTTTTGCGAACTCTAATCTCTTCCTACTATTTCTTATGTTAATATAAGGCATATTGCGAGCAATTCTACCGTGGTAATTATGCTTTCTTAATACTCTTCGAACTGTTTCAGCACAAACTTTTATATTTAAATACTTTTCTAAATTAGATACTATTTTTGGGGCACTAATTTTGGGATCATTTTTAATTTGACGTAAAATCCAATTTTCATCACGCTCAGTTAATTTGCGTTTTGAACTTATTCTAACTTTATTTCCTATGCGATTTTGTATTTTATACCTATTTAAGATGTACTGGATAGTTGAACGAGGTCTGTTTAAAATTTCAGAGATTTCTGTATAAGATTTTCCATTTTTAAAGTGACGAATGAGTAGTTCACGTTCTTCTTTTGTAGTTTGCCTCATTTTTCTTTGAAAGACTGAATACAACTGTTTATCTTCAGTGTTAACATTGCTATTATATTAGATAATATGTGACTTGAAATTAAATGTTAACATAATGAATTATATTATTAAATTTTTAAATAAATATGATTTGTACGATTTTTAATGTGACCTCTTTTTAGTTTCATCAAAATATAATTTAATTTTGTACTTAGAAATTAAAGTATATTTTTCATTTTTATAAATTATGAAAAAAGAATTGTTTTGATTTCATAAATGCTATACTATATCAAGTATGCATTATGTTTTATACCAGAAATGATTGAAAACACAACCATTTTATAAGTGTACGATTTTCAATGTGAGAGACTGTACGTATATTTTCGCTATTTTATATAATAGTTAAAATTTGACTATGATATAGTACTTCATTATAGTTTTTTATACTTTTTATGTAATATATGAATAGCTAAATAAAACCTTATTATAGTTTCATCCCTAGAAGATGTACATGCTGTATTGATATGGAAGGAGAACATTTCGATCATCTTTTATAATTTTGCCTTCTGACTTTTGACATTAAATAAACTATATAATATAATTTATTAAAACACTATTATCTCCAAAATGATTCATTTTCGGACCTAGATTTTTAACTTCGTTTTGAGCACACAGTATGCCCATTAAATTTTTAAACATCTTTTAACATCTGTATACAGTTTACTTTTTTAAAGAAGTCGTCAATTAAACTATTCATAACGGATGCAAAAAAAGTACACCCTATATTGGGAGGGAGAGGACCTATGTTTATATGACATTTTTTACTCAAAATTATCTTAGGAATACATTATTAATTATTTTTTTACAATATTATATTTACTAATAATTGTTTGCATTCTTTCATTTTATTATATTACCCTTCTTCAACTTATCGTGATATCGCATGTTATCTTTTGCACAACTTACAGTAAAATTTTTGAAAGATGTCCGATCAAGGTAATCTACGAATTGTATGAATTCAGATTTTTGCGCCGCCCATTCTGACAAATTCAGTAATGTCGTTTGCTTCGTTTTTATGAGGGGACATAAGATACTACTGTTATTTTATTATAAAAATATATGTTGCAGTAAAAGCATTCAAAATTCAAAAATAACTCAACTGGTAAGTTTATTAGCCTAAAACCAAATATGTGAAAAGTAAGATACTGATACAATGTCAGTTTCAGTGACACTAACAGAAAATAACGATATTCATACGGCTATGAATCAAGGTAATGTATCTGAAATAATAAACTTACGTTACAGCGAAAGTATTATCAACAACGAGCATGGTTTTAAAGTAGAATGTCCTAACTTAGTCGAAACAATATGAATTTTTGAAAGACAATCGTGTTATATCCATCCTTATCGCACACGCTTACAGCCTTTGCAAATGAGAGAGATAAATGTATGCCAAATTGTTAATTCGTTCATGATACAGATAACCTTGATCGGACATCTTTAAAAGCAATACTGTAAATGCATTCCTATTCTGGGCGAGCTGTAAGGGAGGCTCTCACTTCTGCTATACAGAAAATATGAAAACTATATTCTTATTCAGGACCAACTAAAGTGAGAATTGGGGGTTTAGATTTTGGTGTCAGTCCGAAAGCCGGATATGACACCTTACTTATAAGCCTAAACTGTAAATAGTTTTTTATGGAAAAATAACTTTAAATATATTTTTCACAATTTGTTATTATAAAAATTGAAAAATATTAAATTTTCTTCAAGTTTGCATTGATACTTTTCGTGAATATTTATAAAATAATCCATTTTCAAAAAACCTCCAGGCTATTCTTTTAAAGTAAAACTAATTCCAAATTCATCAAATAATTCAAACTGTAGGTTTTAATTGACAGGAAACTTCAGTATTGTAATATAATACGTTTACCAAAATTGACAGTTTTATTTTAATCAACTCGCAAATTACATTCTATTGTTTTTTATATCAAACTTAACTATGGTTACAATATTTATATGGATCTGTCATTATGACAATTATGACTTTTCCAATACATATCGATCATCGATCTATCTATCTTTAACACCCCCACTATTGATATGTGCTCTAAAATCAAACAAGAAATTAACTTAAATGTAACATTTCTACACATCGATAATGTTTGCATTTTGTTAGTGATTTAGTTAAAGTATCAGCAAGCATACAATTCGTTGGTAAATAATGAATTGCAATTTTTTTCTTATCCACCAAGTCACGGGTAAAATGAAAACTGATGTCAATGTGCTTACTGCGTTTGTGAAATACAGCATTCTTAGATAGTTCTATCGCACTTTGATTATCACAGAATACAAAAATTGGAGATTCTACATATTTCTTGAAACCCATGTGAATTAAGAGTCGTTTTATGTAAATGACTTCTCGCGAAACGTTGGAAAGTGCTACGTATTCTGCTTCCATAGTCGACAGAGCTATAGATGCTTGCTTTTTCGACTTCCAACTGATAGAACCTCCTGATAATGTCAAAACATTACCTGAACATGGATCTACGGTCGTCAATATCTCCAGCCCAATCAGAATCTGTGTAAGCTCTGAGTTTTTCTTCATCTTTTTCGTAGGTAATTCTGTAATGAGACGTTGCCTTTAAATATCTCAGCACACGTTTTGCGATAAGCCAATGTTCCTTTCCAGGATCTGCGCAGAATCGACTCAATGTGCTGGCTGCAAATGCTATATCGGGCCGGGTTGCATTTGCCAAATAAATCAAACCACCGACTAGTTCTCTATATGGTCGATTTTTCATTTCATTTCTTTCTTCTTCCGTTGTCGGTCCCATTCTATTGGAGTTGACACCGTTTTCGCATGTTCCATATTAAATTTTTGAAGTAAGTCTTGAATATACTTATTCTGCGAAAGATAAATACTTCCTGTTGCTCCATCTCTTTGCACGTTTATTCCCAAGAAGTTGCTAATCTGGCCAAGATCCACTATTTTAAATGTAGATTTCATTTTGATTTGACATGCTCAAGCTTCTCAATATTCTTCCCTGCCAAAATCATGTCATCAACATAGATAATAATAATAATAATAACCCTATCCTCTCCTTCTCCATATACATAGACACACGGGTCAGCTAAAGTGCGTTTAGCACCGTTGTTTGTGAGATAATAATTGTTTTTTGTACCATTCACGACCCGATTGTTTTAAGCCGTACAATGGTTTCATTAATTTACATACTTTTTCTTCATGACTACTTTTAACAAACATTTTGGGTTGTTCCATATATACTTCATCATACAGGTTCACCTTGTACATAAGCAGAAATGACGTCCATTTGATGTATGTACATTTCTTCATTTACCGATGCAGCGAGTAAAGTACGAACTGTTTCATACCTTGCCACAGGAGCAAAAACTTCTTCATAATCAATTCCCTTTTTCTGTGTGTGCCCCTTAGCAACTAAACTTGCTTTATATTTTTCAATCTCTTCATTTTGATTTATTTTTGTTTTGAACACCCATCTATTTGTTAATACCTTCTTATTTGTAGGCCTTGACACAAGAATCCACGTCCCATTTTCCTGTGGAGTGTCATATTCTTTCTTCATGGCGGCTAGTCATAATTCTTTATCATCTCCTTCTAATATTTCCGATTCATTTTCAGGAGCCGATTGCTGTGTTTTGTTGACTTGATAAATCTTTCTCTTTCACATGTTCTCATAATTTTTGGACGTCCTGGCCCTTGACGTAATTCAATTTTCTCTTGTTCCTGGGTTTGTGATTCTTCTTCTGATATATTGTCTTCAATATTGATTTCTATATCTTCCTTGATATCTTCTTGCCGTTTATCTTCATTGTCGTTTAATACTGAATTAGGCACGAAGAACATTTCTTTTGACGGTAGTTGGGGAGATTCAATTTTTTCTATGAATTTTACATCGCGAGCTTTTATAACATTTTTTGTTCCTGGTTTACATAGTCTATACGCTTTTGATTCATCCGAATATCCTACTAATACGTATTCGTCGCCTTTTGGTTTGAATTTTCCTCTCTTCTGACCTTTATTTAATGCAATTGTTTTGCTACCAATAGTTCTGAAGAATCCGACGTATGGTTTTCGATGTGTCCAAGCTTCGAACGGTGTGGTTCTATTGAGGCTTTTTGTTGCACATCTATTTCTTAAATAAGTTGCTGTGTTCACCGCTTCGGCCCACAGTGAATCTGGAAAGTTCGCTTGCAACATTATACAACGTGCCATTTCAACTAATGTACGGTTTGCTCGCTCAGCAACACCATTTTATTGAGGCGTATGCTCAACAGTTAGTTCCTTCTTCCTCAAGAAAATGATTGAAACTCTTCGACAAGTATTCTTTCCCGTTGTCAGTGCGTAACCTCTTGATTCGTTGACGAGTTTGATTTTCTACTTTTCGCTTGTAGTTTTTAAAAGCTTGAAGAACATCAGATCAATTTCGGTGCATTACTACTTCAATGTACCTAGAACAGTCATCAATAAAGGATACAAAATATCGTGCACCACCGAGTGATTTTGTATTCATTGGACCGCAAATGTCCGAATGTACAAGACCTAAAATTTCTTTTTCGCGATGGTTTGACTGTTTAAATGGTTGAACATGAATTTTACATTTTGCGCATACTATACAGTTTATCTCGTTCGCTTTCGACTTAAGATTCATGCCATAGACTGTTTCTTCATTTTTCATCCGTTTCAAGTCGTTGACATTAAGATGTCCATATCTCTGATGCCATTTAATTAGATCTTCGTCATTTTTATAATCTGCAAGTGTAGCGCGTTCTTCTTTTTCATTTACAACGTACAATTGGTTGCGTTTTATTGCTGTCAGAGCAATTGACCCGTCTTTTCGGTTAACTGTCGCCCGATCTTTTTAAAATGTTACGGTATAACCATTTTCAGTGACACTTGATACCGATAACAAATTATTACGAAGGTCCGGGACATACAAAGCATTTCTTAATTTTATGGAGTTCGTCGTTTGTTTTAGTATTGCGTCTAAATTAACGTCACCGATTCCGGTTGATTCCACAAAATGTTCCGTAGCCGTATACACTTTCGATAGTTTATTTTCGTTTAAATTTGCAAAATTTCGTTTGTCATTACACATATGTTTTGTCGCGCCACTGTCAAGGTACCAAACTCGTAATTTTTGAACAAGTTCGGTATTACAAGCAATTGTAATCATCGCGTCACTCATTTTGTTTGATTCGTTAATTTTAGATTTTAATCTGCAATCACGACTTATGTGTCCGATTTTATTACAATTAAAGCATTTCCCGTTAAATTTGCGAGTGTTATATTTCACATTTTTCTCTTTCGGTTTCGTACTGTTCGTATATGATTGTTTTGACTGTCCTTTCGAAAATAATGCGTCATTTTTATTTCCGGCACTAGTTTTCGCGACTCGGTCACTTTGTCTTGCTTCTTCTTCAATAAGCTTAACTTTTAAATTTTCGAGCGTTGGTATTACATCGCGGGACTCTATAGTAACACAGAAATTATCAAAATCGTCAGGCAAAGAACTTAACAACATTATTGATAATAATTCGTTCGGTATCTGGATTCCGGTTTCTTCAAGTTGCTCCGCCTTATGCGTAAAGTCGGATACGTATTGTGAAATCGTAATTTCGGATGTCTTTTCCATTCGAAGCAATTGTTTATACAAAGCCGCTTTTCTCACTGGACCCCGAGATTCATAAACTGATTTTAACCCATCCCAGGCTTCTTTCGATGTTGTAGCTTTCTTTATGTGACTGAGCTGACTGTGCGTGATACTCAAATTTATTAACGCCAGTGCTTTTGAGTCTTTCTTTAACCATTCTTGTGCGTTTACTTCTTGTTTAATTTCTGTGCCGTCGACGTATTGCCACAAATCGTTGAAAACAAGTACACTTTTCATTTGTACTTTCCATAATTCGTAATTCCCTTCTGTCAATTTTTCAATATTTGCAAAACCGGTTGCAGTAGCCATTTCGCTCTTGTCCCTACAACTATTATTTCCTTAATAATTTAACTAGAAGCTTCTGGGCCCCATAACCTGACAGAAAACTTGAGTATTGTAATAAAATACGTTTACCAAAATTGACAGTTTTATTTTAATTAACTCGCAAATTACATTCTATTGTTTTTTATATCAAATTTAACTATGGTTACAATATTTCAAACAATATTTATATGGATCTGTCATTATGACAATTATTATGACAGTTTGTCATTATGACTTTTCCAATACATATCGATCATCGATCTATCTATCTAAAACATTAATAAATAGTAAAATTAAATTAATATATATATATATATATATATATATATATATATATATATATATAAATTTAATTTTACTATTTATTAATATATATATCGGTTTCCAAATTCTTTGGCATTTCATTAAAAAAAAAAAACAATTATATCGCTTCCGGTGAAATCAGGAATTGATTTAGGTTTTTTTACCTCTCGCTCAGAGATGTATTGGATTCATGCTAAAAATCGCATATCCATATTTTATTGAATAAGCACTTTTTAAAGTCCCTACAATCCGATTCTAACATTTTTACGATGATGTCTGTGTGTGGGATGTTGAAAGGACGATTACTCAAAAATTATAAGACTTTATATTTGTTTAACTACGTATTTCCCAGTCCGACATTCATGGGAAGATCTGAAAAGGTTTTGGTAACAATTAGACAACCGGAAGTAGAAGATTCTTGAAAAAAAATCTTCTAAATATTTAATTTTGAAAATTTTTCTTGGTAATATTAAAGAAAATTAAATTCTCTATCTGATACATTTAAATATTTTATTATATATTCTATAGATTTAGAAATAAAAGAAATATAATATATAAAAAAATATGTTGTAATAAATTTTACAACCGAAAGAATGCCATGGAAAATAGTTGAAAATTTAAAATGTTTGTAACTGACAGATAAATGTCAGTGTCAGAAATAAAAGTTAGGTGTTATATGATGTTTTGAATGAAAAATTATGATACTTGACATCTATGTACATTATTACTAGCTGTCATTCTGACATGGGCTCCCATATCTGCTTGCCAAGCCCAACAAAGTCAATGCAACATAAAATGAAAATGGCGAGAGGTATTGTGCTGGCCACAACAGATTTTTTTTATATAAAAAAGAATTTAAGTTCGCCCTCAACTTTATAAATGAAACTATAGGTCTAAAATTAATAATAAATAGCCATTTGTTTTATCAATTATCCTGTGTCTGTAAACAATTTTTCAATATAATATTTAAAGATTTTTTTGTTTTTTACAGAGAATTGCTCATAATGTTCTACAAATCGACAGGTGGTTATAAACCACATCGGATAATTTTATATAGAGATGGTGTGAGTGAAGGACAGTTCCTGCAAGTATTACAACATGAATTGACTGCTATTAGAGAGGCTTGTATTAAATTGGAAGCTGATTATAAACCCGGTATCACTTTCATTGTTGTTCAAAAGCGTCATCATACGAGGTTATTTTGTGCTGACAAAAAAGAACAAAGTGGTAAATCGGGTAACATTCCAGCAGGAACTACGGTTGATGTTGGAATTACTCATCCAACAGAGTTTGATTTCTATCTCTGCAGCCATCAAGGAATACAGGTAATAAAATAAGCTTTATCTTTAATTGCTATTGCATATCTTTGATTTGTATATCTAACCGGATTTATATGGAAACCATTGGTATCTCGGAAATTATAAGATATGTGACTTCGGTTAATTTGGAAAGCATATCTCAGATTTGCTTCTGTTTTGTCAAAAAATCTCAATAGGTTACAAGATTAATGGCGAAAAACTGATTTTGTTCCAAATTTTCATTGCCAAGTAACTCCGAATTATAAGTTATTGAGAAAATGTTTGAAATAAAAATAGTTATTTATATATCAGTTATGAAAAGAGTGATATTGTTTGATGAACATAATATTTGCCAAATCTAGCGAAGCGAGGTTTTGCAAATTATGTGTCAAACAATAACACATTTTCATAAAGTATTATGTACAATAATTTATCTACTTCTGCGAAAATAATTTTAAAATACACAAAATTCTAGATTTTTCTATGATAGCTTAATATACATATTTCAAAATCAATTTACCAAAGCATTGCCGTGAAAATAAGTGAATTTATTCACAACTGTCAAATATATCTATAATTCAACCGATTTTTATCATTTAATGACCTTCGTAACTGTTGCTAATTCAATAATATTGACAGTTCGATGGAATAATATTATTCAATCGTTATGTCAAATTCATATCCAACCTTTCAAAGAGTACAAGTAAAATTACTTTGAATAAGTAATTGTTTTCACATAAAAAGCCAAAATTACATTAGTTTTGTCGTTTTTCATACTTTTATTTTCTTCTTAAGCGTAAACTATAGGTGGACAGCCGATTTTAAGATTTTTTGTTAAATGTCAAATCACTTCATAATTCTGTTACAACAACGGTAATTAGATTTATCTATGTAAACAAAACCACATAAAAATTACCAATATTAAGCACAAACATTTAAATTTTTAAAAGGTAAGTTTAAAATATATATTTATTATGTAAATAAGAACTACAGTTATTAAATTTGATGTGATAATAACAACCTATATCCTATGCTCTACATAACCTCTAAATCTATGTCATAATAATAATTGTGTATCTCTTAAATAAATGAATTTTTATTACCTTTATAGATTCATAGTGTGATTATTTAATACTCCTGTATAATTAAAATCACATTTCTTACAAATAAATAGGGAACTGAATTATCAATATGTTTGACATTGGCCCGCTTATGGCGGCGATCTTGCCCCATGCCCATACCCTGTATATAAAGGTACCCTAACGATGAGCGGTGCTGCTCGCGGCCATTGAAAATGAGTTTTAAATGTATCAGGTCTATGAAATGTAATTTCTTATTACGTTGCCCACCTTTGAAAATGTTTCAAAAATAACATTTCGTGTAAATGAAATTGATTGATTGAATTGAAACCATGTTGAAACCATAATCAAACGAAAATAAATATGTTCATGTATGAAAAAATGGAAATTGCAAGGGATAATTTAATGTTTTGCTTATATTTTAAAGAACGGTAAGTTAAAGTTCGTCACCTGAAGTATTATTTCGAACACTATGGAGATTTGTAACTTTTCAAAGGTTTAAATCAGTTGAATGAATTTATTTGTAATAAGGCCGCACAGCAGGACAAATCCCAATTAAAGTACAGCACTATTAACAATGAAACATAAAACATATAAGGTCAAGGACAAACGAAATCTAACAATAATAACTAATGGAGGGTTATGATTTTGACGTCACACGCAAGAAAGAGAGAGTTGATTTAAAGTTGAGATGGAAGATCATATTACAAACAAACTATCGCCATTTTTAAAGTTCTATCTTTGAATATATAATACATATAAGAATGGCAACGCATATGGCCTAGCAAGATACTATATCTGTCTCTTTTTATTCACAAAATTATTATAAATAGCTAGTGACTCCTACCACAAAACTGTAAACTACGATGAATCGTGCTGACAGCATTGTCAAATAGTACAGTTCACAGGTAAAAAGTGTGCTGCGTTCTGTACAGACAGGAAGTAATAGTTTTGTTTTTCGAAATAATTAAAATATAATCACAGTAGAAATTTTGAAATATGTCCGATTAAGGTCATCTGTGTCATGAACGAATTAACAAATTGGCATACATTTATCTCTTTCCTTTGCAAAGGCTATAAGCGTGTACGATAAGGATAAATATAACACGCTTCTTTCAAAAACTCATATTGTTTTGACTAAACTAGGACATTCCACTTTAAAACGATGCTCGTTGTTGATAATACTTTCGCTGTAACGTAAGTTTATTTATTAATTCAGATACATTACCTTAATTCATAGCCGTACGAATAACGTTATTTTCTGTCAGAGTCACTGACACTGACATAGTGTCAGTATCTTATTTTTGACATATTTGGTTTTACATTTGCTAATAAACTTACCAGTTGATTTATTTTTGAATTTTGAATGCTTTTATTGTAACGTATATTTTTATAATAATAAAATAACAGTAGTATCTTATATACCCTCATAAAAACTAAGCATACGACACTACTGAATTTGTCATAATGCGTGGAGCAAAAATCTGAATTATTTGAATTTGTTTTACAGTAGCAAAGCAAACTTAAAAACCTTTATAAAATCTTATCTTTCTGTTCTAGCTACGTGGCAACACTGTGCAACATCCACCTATTATATATTTTTTGAACTAACTCAGAAATAATTCGTATATGGAGGGATAGATGGCACCTTCTCTCGAAATATTTAATCTAAATACATTACGTTGCCATTCTTATATGTATTATACATTCAAAGGTTCTATTTTCTGTCATTTGTGTTATGACATTTGAGTTTTACATAATTCAATGTCTTCGGATGGCTGTGCAAACTTAAAGAATTTCACATGTATCATGTATTCTTTCTTATTATGGCGAGAGTCACTATTGATACAACCATACACTCACTTCATACTTGGCACCATCTTGGAACTGTCACCATGACAGCGATTTATTCATAATTTAGCAACGGAGTGAACTGAGTCATAAGTGTATTGCATCGTAGTTCAAGGAAAATATCAATAGATGACAGAACGAAAGTATGCCTCCTGTAATCCTCCATTTACAATAGTAGCTATGTTGAAAACTCTCCTAAACAAAATAATAACTATATTCGGATAAAATCTGACAGCTTACAAAGACAAAACAAATGAACTAACTTCTATTAGAAATAAGATAAAATATTGTAAATGAGAATATAATTCATTAGTCACGTGATATGTTTTCCGCCAATCCACATTCAGAATCTCCCTAGTTACATGTCTATCACAGCGATGATAAAAAACAAAGAAATTATCACCTTATTTATAGTCGTTACTAAGGGATTTTTTTTCTTTATTTACGACATTGACAGTTAATTTTGAGTATAAAATAAGTAATAACAATAATTCAAACTCCGATATATTAAATAAAACTCGTAAGTACCATGTTTTAATACATTATGAATATGTATATCAAAAGTTAGGTTAACATAATGTGTTACAAAAATTCATTATATTCTCTCATTAAATATAAGCTCGTGACATGATTAATAATCGAAGATATTGCTCGTGAAACCGAAGCAGCACATTTAACTCGTCCTTCGGACTCGTGAAATCTGCAGCTCGGTTTCACTCGAGAATATCATCGATGATAATCATATCACTTGTTATATTACGTATGAGAATACACAATCATTTTATGAAGTACAATATAAGGAAACCCAAACATAACGAAAAATTACAATAAAATCTTAATTAAATGCAAACAAAAGTAATGATATTTAAAAAATGCTTTAAGGCTAAAAAGGGAACACCTAAATATATCAGGTGAATTTGGGAAAGATGACAATTTATTAAAGGTATGTGCCAAACGATGAAATGGAGAGTTCATAGCGTAATTCGTGTTGAAAGTGAGAAAAGGTCTGAATTTGGTGTATAATGTGAAGATAAGCTAAAAGCAAATTTACCAAGAAGAACTGGACTATCGATACAATTATTTAATATTTTTTACAAGAATGACATATCAAGTATAATTGGTCTATGCTGACGAGATATTAACTGGAAAGAAAAATTTGGATATTTCCATTGCAAGTAGGATTTAAATTTGTGTTGAATACCTTCAATTCTAACAATGTACACTTCATAATGAGGAGACCAACAAACTGCAGCGTATTCAAGTTGAGAGTGAACGAGTGAATAATACAAAGATACTAATGTATTAGGATTGTTAAAATGTTTTCCAACTCTTAGGATGAATCCGAGCATTCTGTAGGTTTTTTAACAATTAAGTCTATATGTATATCAATACATATATACATATATACTTAATATACAAATACTATCTATTACCATAATAAAGAGAGGAGTTGCATATGGATGTGCAGGAAAATATTTAAATATCTGCTGCGAACCAAATGGAAACAGTCAATGTACCTTGGAGACCTTTTTAAAAAATGAAACAAAACATTATAGCATATCGTCTGAAAATCATTTTTATAAGTAAATTTGGGTCAGTTGATGCGAAAAAATCAATTTTCAGAAAACTATCATTAAAAAATTGTATTTAGATGTTACAAACCAATCAATAAATTGCACTCAAATTCTTAGATAATGAATAATAAAGAGGTTACCCAAAAGCATCGAATTGAAGTTGAAGGGCTTTTCAAATAAATTGCACAAAGTGAAACTGGGATAACATATGAAGAAATACTATTTATTGAAAATGACAAAATGTTGTCAGATTTAGTAAAAATTCTACTGATTTGGCATCACGGGTCAGGACAGGTACTTGGCGAATACACTGTAGTGAAGCGAGGAGTGAGGGACAGGAGCTTAACAAGTAAATTGCCGTTCTTGACAGGAGTGTAACAAGCGCCGGCGCCTTTGCCGGCCTAATCCGGAACGTTTTTTTTCCTTTTTGGAAATATAGGCAATATTGAAAATGTCTGAAAACAGTATTTTGGTAAGCTCGGCAGCCATAAAAAACATTAAAAAAATCTGATGTGGCCAGCACAATACCTTTCGTCAATCCTGTGTATTATGTACAAATTCCATACATAAATTTTCTTGCAAAAGATTCTAAATTTCCAGTAATATTATTTCATGCAAATGGCACTTGGCACTGACATCTTCTTCTTTAGCTTTTCCCATTCGTTAGGGGTCGCTATTTTTTTTTCTTCTTCCATTCATTTGTGTTTTGCGGGTCATATCCTCACGTCAAAATTTTTCATTAAAAAATTGTTTTTTTTTTGGTATTTTATGATTCCTTTTCTCGGCAACTGAATTCCACACCTCTGATAATAAATAAACCTGTAGCGACATCAAATTATCCTAATCGTCTTAGGCTATTGTTACTCTTTTTTCCCGAGGATTAGGCTAATTTGATGACGCTACAAACCACATGAAATAAGAAAATCATGAAATTTTGAATGAAAAATTATGACATTTGTCAGTTATGGACGTAATTAATAGCTGTCATTTTGACACGGGTCCACATATCTGCTTGCCAAAGTCAGCAAAGTCACGTCACTGCACGCGCCCTACACATAATTTTTTTTGCAAAAGATCCAATATTTCCAGTTAAATTACAAATGCGAATTGTACTTGACACTAACATCTTCTTCTTTAGTTTTTCCCATTTGTTAGGGGGTCGCTATTTTTAATTTTATTCTTCCACTAATTTTTGTTTTGCGTGTCGTCCTCATTCAGTTCCTTTTCTCCATTCATCTTATATTATTTTGTTTTCCTATGTTTCTTCCACCTTCTGTTATAAGCTATTCATTCTTCCAATATACTCATCTCTCCTCATGACATGTTCAAACCAATGAAATCGTCTCTCTTATATTTTTCTAGAAACGCCCAACACTAGAGTTATTTCCCTTATTTTTTCATTAATTTACGTTTTATTGATACTGACATCTGTCAATTTGAATTACCTTCCATGGTTAAGTTAGCATAGCTGGCTGAATTATAAAATTTATTATCTTTATAATTCTTTAACTCTATATCTGTTGAATATGAAATATAAAATGCAATCAAATCGTATAGAGAATAATATATTCTTTAAGTTATAATAAAATTTAACTGAGTTTTTCAAGAAAAACTTAAAATCTTCAAATGAGGGTACTTCCGGTTGACCAATTATAACCAAAATCTAATCAAGTCTGCATATGGATGTAAGGAAGAGGAATACGCAAGAATTGTAATTTTTGGAAATCTAGTATTGGAGATATCGTTGACGAAACCGCGGTCACATACACACACACGCACATACGAACATACACACACACACATACAGACATCATCGTAAAAATAGTAAAATCGTATTGTAAAGACCCTAAAACGTGCTTATTCAATGAAAACTCACCATCGAATTTTTTGACCAAAGACAATACCTTCCTTACCTATAGGTGACGGAAGGTAAAAATTGAACAGGGCTAAATTTGTTGACATTTTTGAATATGCGCTCAGCAGTGGGATTGCGCAGTTTGCAGCTATTGAAACGAAGCGATAGAAAGAAAACGCAATAGAAATGAAATTTGATATCGCGCCGTATCGTGTTGTAGAAGAGAAATGTAATTCGGCTACTTTCCGTGTTTGTATTATCTGTATTGTAAAAATTGACTAATATTTTGACATTTCAAATAATAATAATAATAATAAATTTATTCTTGTGGTCAAAATAAAAATTTCTACAACGAATATTTACGTTTCGTTTCTATCTATTTTGACGCAAAGATGCCAAAAAAAATGAAGTTTTTTTTCTTGGTGCGATACCGACTTGTTGTTTATTTTCTATAAATATCGTTTCTCTAGCAACGAGACGCCACTTTTCTACATTTGTATTTGACGCGATTCCACTGCAGGTCAGATGCTACGCGCAAAATGTCTGAAAACAAAAATTTTAGTGATTAAATATCAATATATATATATATATATATATATATATATATATATATATATATATATATATATATATATATATATATATATATATATATATATATAAACAGGGTAATGTGAGAATTTGTAGTTGTTTAAAAACAGCTTTACAAGATTGTCGGTTATGTAGCCCTGCAATGCATCTTACAGCTCGCTTTTGAATTATGAATACTTGTGTGGCCCAGGATGAAGTGCCCCAGAGGATTATTCCATATCGTAATCGCGATTGCCTACATTGCCTACATAATCGGGTCATCTAATCTTTCGGTATTGGTCGTGGACCCTCGTACTGTTAGATATAACATCAAATCGAAATTGGTTAAGAAATATTAATTTGTAGGTTATAATAATTGTACCTGATGATTCGGTTATTATTTAAAAACATGCATAAGTAAAGTAACTAGATATAATAATTATTATATAGGAGTAACTTTTAAGGCTATAACAGAAAAATAGTTTTTAGCTGCTAAAAGTTTCAATATTAATTTATAGAAAATGAATTGGTGCATATTATATACAAAAAATACGAATTTTTTGATGCCAAACACGTTTCATTTCTGTTTCATATGAATTCATATATTAAATTTAAAAATTTGTGAAATTAAGAAAAAATCTCATTAGTGATGAAACTGTTTTAGTAACATGATAATAACTAAGATTGGTAGTATTTATTCTTAATTAGGGCTGATTAAGCTATGACTAAAGTAACAAATTCAGTTATTTTTTAGTCATGCCTAAGTATTTTCTAAATGGTAGCTGTGGTAATTAATTGGGGTTTTAAATTTTTGAGTAGGTTATTATAGAAACTGGTGCGAGAAAGATAGCTATAGGTTTCGTTAAAAATCAAATTCATTTAAACTAAAAACAATTATGCCTTTTAATACTACGAATTACTTCAATATTAAACGAACTTTCATTTAAAATAATAAGGATCCCATTATCCACTATCATATTAATAAAAAAATCTGTTGTGGCCAGCACAATACCTCTCGCCACTTCCGTTTTTGTACATAAGTATAGGGCGCGAGCAGTCATGTGACATTGATGGCCTTGACAAGGAGATATGGGGGCCCGTGTCAGAATGACAATTAGTAATTATGAACATAGATGTCAAATGTCAGAATTTTTCATTAAAAATTTCAAGATTTTCTAAATTCATGTAGTTAATTTGTCACAAGGAGTGTGGAATTTACTTGTCGAGGAAAATAAACCACATGGAATTGGAAAATCACTACATTTAGAATGAAACATTATATTTGACATCTATGTACATAATTACTAGCTATCATTCTGATACGGGCCCCCATATCTGCTTGTCAAGGTCAATAAGGTGACATGACTGCTCGCGCCCTATTGTATTTAACATTTCTTGTCAATTATATTTATATCTATTCCTTATATTTAGATTTTTTAATTTTAAATTAATTCTATGGTGGAAATGATTAGGCAGAGGACTAATATATAAAATATATACTTGTAGTAATTATTAGTTCTTATTTATTTTAAAAAAGAAGAAAAAATATACTAGCATTAAAGAAACGTATATATTAATTAATTTACAATTATTTCTAAGTCAATCCTTATTCCTTTTACGGAATATAAAATTATGTGACACAACATGATCATTATCTCAGTTATTTCAAATAATTTTATATTCCTTAAAAGGAATAACGATTGACTTGGAAATAATTGTTACTATCATTAATACATACATACATATATTACTTAATACTGCTACTTTTTTTCTTCTTCTTAAATAAATAACACCCAATCATTTCCACAAGTTATATTTCATTTTATTAAGGTTTTTTTTCAGGTCGATGACGTGAGTCCTCTGCCTAATCATTTTCACTATATGAAGAAATTTTTTCCTCTTCTAATTTTTCGAAATGTTTCAAATTTATTGGGATTAACAGTATTTCTGAAGGGTATATGTAATATACCTATAATATTAAATATTTAACTATTAATACAATAAGAAATAATATAATGTATGTACTTCCCAAAAAAAAAAAATTCAGTAATGTCTCTGGATTTTTGACACTGACATTTATCTGTCAGTTACAAACACTTTTTAATTTTTTAATTGGTTTCCATGACATTGGGCTGTGAGATTTATTACAACAGATTATTATATGCGTTATATTTCTAAATCTAAATCCAGTTGTCCAATTATTACCAAAAACTTTTCAGCTCTTCCCAGTAATGTCCTATTGAAAAAATCATAGTTAAATAGATATTAAGTATTATAGTTTTTGAGAAATCGTTCTTCCAACCGACTCACACACATACACACACACATACATACATACACACACACATCCACACACACACACACACACACACATATATATATCCACACACACACAGACATCATCGTAAAAATATTAAAATCGGATTGTAGGGACCTTAAAACGGGCTTAATCATTAAAATCTGGATATGCGATTTTTAGCATGAATTATACCTTTCTTAGGGAGAGGTAAAAATGACAATGTTTTGTTACTGTAAGTTTTATGGGTAATGAGATTTTGTCTTAATTTCGTAAATTTTTTAATTTATTTTTAAAGTCCTTATATGAAACAAAAATTTAACGTCAAAAAATTCGTAATTGTTTTCTTTATGTATCAATTCTTTTTTCTATAAATTCTAAATACATTTTTTTATGCTATAGCCCTATGGCCCGCTTTAAAATTTACACCCACATATTAAAAAAGAAACTACTTCATTTTAAGAAAATAGTAGATGCGCTAAGAGCCGACCGTTTTTACATGCATTAAATAAATAATTTTAATTCGTGAAATCAAACTTTGTGAATAATAAATAATTTTATCTGTAAAACTGTAAGACCTGAATATTAAAAATTAGAACAAAACGTGGTTAAACATCACTTAATTCTGTAGATTTTATTTGATAACTGTGACATGTAATATTTTTTTTGTTTTTGTGAAGTAGGTTTGCGTTCTGACGAATCAAAAGGCAGAATTTATATCTATAAACCAACGCTATTTTTTTACGTGTAATTAACTATAATTCAAATATATTTATTGAATAATTCTTTCTTTTATAGGGAACGTCGAGGCCATCCCATTATCATGTATTGTGGGATGATTCACACTTAGATTCGGACGAATTACAGTGTTTGACTTATCAGCTGTGCCATACATATGTTCGATGTACACGGTCGGTATCCATTCCAGCACCTGCATACTACGCCCATCTTGTAGCATTTAGAGCAAGATATCACCTCGTTGAGAAGGAGCACGACAGGTATAAACATATTTATTATTTGGTAGAACTTCATAAAAATTATAGCCGAATTTATCTAAGAAAATTCAATTCAAATAAAGTGTCCCATTTTCTATATTTTTAAGGTATCTTGGATAATATTGTATCTTTCATAGTTAATAGTTCCGAACAAATATATTTAAAGTAGTCAAGATTTTATCTATAATCGTTTTCAAATTAGACAACAAAATATACACCATTAAGCCGATATCCTATTGTATTTTTTTTGTAATTACGTCTCTTAAGGTGCTGTATCCCACTGTATTTTTTGTGCTTCCGTCCGGTGTAAGTAGTTTTACATAATTCTAAATCGACCAAAAACACTTTTACCGGCATAGGCCGGCAGAAAGATACGGACTTTTTATGGTTATAAATTGGTATGAATAAAATATATAAAAGTATATATATCAGCTGTGTCCTGCAACTAATTTCATTAAGAAATAAATAAACATAAATTTAAAATAAATTCCTTTATTAAAGTGTACTTAGAAAATATAATACTTAATTAGAATATTTTTTTTATGAAAAAGTAATTTGTAGGCTACTATTTATAATTTTACAACAAATTTTAATTACTAGAGATCATTGACCCCCAAATCAACTCTAGAAAAAGTAAAATGTTTATTTCAAGTATATGAGATAAAATATTGTATTTGGAATATAGAAATTATAAATATTTTACTTCATTTCAATAATAAATTACTCCCCTATCCTTTAATTAATACATTTCTTTCAAATTTCTTCATAGTCAGCCGCAACTTTGGAAAACATTTAATATGTATTATAATTTATTATTGAAATGAAGTGAAATATAAATAAGTTCTATACTCCGAATACAATATTTTATCTAATATAATGAAATAAACCTTTTACATTTTCTAGAGTTAATTTAGGGTCAGTGATCTCTAACAATTAAATTTTTTATTATAAATAAGTACTATATTTTTCAAATATAGTACATATAATGTATATAAAGATATTTATTTTAAATTTTCGTTTATTTATTTATTAATAAAGTTGATTGACAAAACAGGGGCAATAAGATGCTGCTTCGAAGGTTACAGGAAATAGATGATTTGGGAAAATATTAGCGAAATGTTCCTAACTGTTAATACTAAATTGATAATTGTAACTTAAATGAACATATTTTAAGCTAAAGCTAAATGTAAGTAATTGTATTTGAACTTGCAATGCAATTTTTTTAAATATGTTTACTGATTTTCAGGTTATATTTATAAATCAATAAATTAAATCTTCTGATGTTATCAACATAAAAAATCCTTAGTATTATATATTTGGACAATAAATAAATTCAATTATATAATAAATTTAGGGAGAAGTCACAAAAAATCTTGAGTATACACGTTCTGAAACTACTTTGCCACTTGTAAAGTATTTACTCACACTCGCAGAGAAGACATGTCATCACTCATCAACCTGAAAAAAGTCTTAAAAAATGAAATATAACTTGTAGAAATTATTAGGTATTTATTTTAAAAAAGAAGAAAAAAAATATTAGTATTAAGAAACTTATAAATTAATTTACAATTATTTCTAATTCTTTTTACGGAATATAAAATTATTTGAAATAATTGTAGTTGATTTTCGTACCATACGTTGACACTACAGGGCATGACATGTTATTTCAAATAATTTTATATTCCGTAAAAGATATAAGAATTGATTTAGAAATAACAGGGGTTTCCAAGTCTACGCCTTTTAAAAACATACTTATTGGAAATCAATATTCATCATGTATAAATAATATTATGGTGAATATTATCGTTAATTTTTCTAATTTTTATTACCCGAATATTATCGTTAATTTTTCTAATTTTTATTACCCGAATATTAAAATGAAACTTTAATACATTTAAATCGAGCGCATAAAATTCAGTATCAGCCATGTTTGGGACGTGATGGACACTGGCCAATGCTATTGGCTAATGGTTGTTCGAACGCGTAAGCCACGCCCCCGCCAGGCTCAGCTCTAGACACGTATGTTCTCGGTGTTGACTTTTCCCGGTCCTCATTTATTGAAATTAATATATTTTTTTCTGGCGTATTAGGTCTAATACTTTATTGTACAGATTAACATATGAAAAACGAAAAAAAAAAAAACTTGGAAACTCATATTGTAAATTTTATTAATATGTACGTTCCTTAATACTAGTATTTTTTTCTTCTTTTTTAAAAATAAATAACATCCATTTTTTTCTACAAGTTGTATATAAGGTTTTTTTCAGGATGATGACGTGCGTTTTCTATCTATTCATTTTTACTATATCCAGTATTTATGAAGGTTGTATAACTTACGAACATTAACCTCTGTATAAAAAAATGGACCGGCGACTCCTATTTCTTTACAATGGCAGGGGCTGTATCCACTTAACTGTCATGGTGGGATCGCTATCTCTTTCTAACAGTGACAAGAACGCATGCGTCAGCTAGTACCAGTTCGACAAATTGACGATGAAGTAGAAAAACAATATTTGTCATTTCCATATGTGCAGCGTGTTCGGTGATTCAATTTTACGCTCATTCGATTAATGTTTAAATACATTTTCGCATAAGATACATGGATAAAATGTGATCAAATCTGCTTGGTCCAGCTATACACAAATGCTAGAGAGAGACAGAGATCCCACCAGTCAAGCGGGTTATTCAAGACGCCGGTTAATTTTGTATATAGCCATTGATGTACACGGGTAGTTGTTTGAATAATGAATTACTTAAGGAAATTTTATTATGATTAACGGTAATTCAAATGAAAAATATGCAGTGATTGTAGAATTAATGGGTTATATAAAAGATCAGAACGTGTCGCTTGTGAACAAGACCTTGACTAGACAAAAGAAATCAAAAAGAAAAAAAAAATGAAGTGACGTCATTTAAATATTTTTATAAAAATTGTAAATTTTTATAAAAAAATTACAGTGGGATTTCGGCTTTACGATTATCTATAAAAAGTTGAAAACGAAATCGAGCGTATGTTTATTTATAACAAAAATGCAATGAAAGGATGAACAAAGACAACAAAATTATTAAATGATTCAGTTAACAATTTAGAAAAAAAATGAAACTACCGTAGAAATCCTTGTGACGAGGACACTATTTTCTAAGAAAGGAATTATTTGCAAAATTAAATCGTGGGCAAGATATTTAGGAAATTGATACAATTTTCTAAATAAATCATCCGGTGTGGTATTAAATGGATTATTAGTATCTCGTAGTTATCTCATTACCAAAATCTTTTCATATCTGAACAATTCTCGAAAAGCAACCTACAGTCCGTCTACTCTTACCTGACACTTCGGTTAAGACGCGCAATGGTTCATAGACTGGTACAGGGTGAAATATGGAACGGAGTTTATTCTGTCCTAACTCTGCTGCAGTTAAGATCGGAAAGTACAAACCGGGGCGTAAACTATGAAAGCATTTAAAAGTTACCTCATCTCAGACATAAATAATATTTGTAAAATTTCAGTCTCATTCTACACCAATATGTATTAAATAGCGTGCTGGTAAGTTTATATGTATTTGTGTAAAGAAACAAAAATTATTTTTAACATATATCGGAGTGTATTTCTCGCGTGTACTGTGTACTATCTATCTCTTTCCCCTACGAATACTTTCTCTCTCTGTGCATGACACTAGCGGGGACTGTCACATAAGAATAGACGGACAATACGTATATATTATTATTTCAAATATACTAAATACCTACTTACTATATTTGTAATTCGATTAATATTAAAATGTCGCATTCTTTCATTTTCCACAAATTGTGATCATATATTTAATATAAAAGAAAATATATTTTCATTTTCCAACACTATGAGCACTAGTTCATAAACGAATGGTTTGTACGAAATTGTTTTAGATAAACGTTCGGTAAGGAAACTAAGCAATGCTAACGAATTTAGTTAGAGAACGAATAAGGCAAATCATTAACCAACGGTTTTCGTTTCTCAATGTTATGGTTATAAGTTACAGAATAGGTACATTAATCTGGCTTGCAACAATGTACAGTAGATGTACGCTCTCACGGTCACGGTCTCTATTCGCAATCGCAGATAGAAATTTACACTCTAGTAGAGCAAATCGGTGCTACGGAAAGCAATCATACTAGCGCCATATTGAATAAGTGACAGCTGAGTGAGTAATGTAATAATTAAATATTTAAACTTATAGTCTTCATTTAAATAACTTTTTAAACTCGGTTTGTATACACAGTCTACGAAACACAGTGAATAAATGAACTGCCATACCAATCTTGTGACGGCCATCTTGTTTTGAAAATCAGCGCCACCAATGTTGATTTTGATTGCGAATAGAGCCACGTGGATAGTACTCATCTTTTATCCTTTGTGCACTGATTGCATTTTGCATCTCAGGCTAGCCTCAAATAGCTTCTTGACTAAACTTCGTTTCACGTAAGAAAGTAGTAGATGGCACTTGAGAGCTGACCGTTTTTACATGCATTAAATAAATAGTTTAAAATCATGAAACGAAACTTTGTCAATAATAAATATTTTTATCTGTGAACATGTACAAAACCTGAATATTAAAAATTACAACAAAACATTGATAAACATTACTTAATTCTGCAGATTTTGTTTGATAATGGGAGCAGTTGGTGGTGATATAGTGTAAATATGGCGTAACACTAGCCATGTACTTTCCAGAACTATGTAATAAAATTTGTGCACTTTAGTTGGAGCGCCGCTAGTGCAAACTACTCATAATTAGAGAACCCGGTATTAAAAGTGACAGTTTAAGGGTCGGTTGTATAAAGAAATTTAATCTTTACTTAAAATTTAATTGTCAAGTAAATTTAATGAAATAAACAAATTTGAATCTGTTTCTCTGTTCTTGACATTAATCATTGCTGTTAAAAAAACGCGTTGCAATTTTCCTTTTCATTATATTCACTGTAGAAGTAAATTTTAAGTGAAGATTAAATTTCTTCCTTTAAAAAATGCGTTCTTGCATTAGATATACGCAAAAGTGTAAGTAATTTTTATAGTTTACTAAAAGATGATAGAAGAAAAGAATAATAAAATTTAAATCCAAATACAAAACAATAATTTTTTTATGCAGATCATTTTGAGAAAAATGAATTTTTAGTTATACAACTGGTAAAAATTATAATAATTAGCATTCTTTCATGTGGATTTGACTTTATAATTGTACACAATAAAAAATTGTCACTGTCACTGAAGTCCTGAAGTCATTCAAAATTATCCGCGGCAACAGTACATGGCTAGCATACTGTCATCTACGTTGAGCTTTGCCCGCCTGCTCCCATTGCCAAGTGACAAATATTTCTTCGTTTTTGTAAACTAGGTTTCTTTTCAGACCAATCAAAAGGCAGAATTAATATCCCTATCTAAACCAACGCTATTTTCTTATGTGAAATGAAGTACAACGCACGTATTTATTACCGAGATGAAAGCATTATCAAAAACATTAGACATTATACTATTCATTTCGAGTATATATCTGAGGCAAGCCTCAGGTGTAAATTACGTGAACTAATTACAAATTAGTTATGGTGGTAACTTAAATTGTTATTTTGTTTGATATTCTGAATTATTTCTTTTGGTGAGGCACTGCCTCACCTCCTACCCTGATAAGCCGACATTGTTTTGGGGTAATAAATTATCGGTTTATTTCAGCGAACTGCGGACAGACTATACTAGAGTTTGTTTCTTTGATTTATAATACAAAGAACAGGGTCGCAATGCAAAATGCGATTTTTGCAGTTTGAAAAATGCTGACAGACAATTTGTACAAGTTATAATATTAAATTTATATAGTATATTTTATTTTTAGTGGCGAAGGATCTCACCAGTCAGCCTGTTCAGAAGACAGAACTCCAGGTGCGATGGCGCGGGCAATAACTGTGCATGCAGATACGAAAAAAGTTATGTATTTCGCTTAAGTACATTTCGAAGCAGATAATTTACACCAAAAAGTTCACAAATTGCAAGTAGATACCTCGTTTTTAATTAATCTTCTTGAAACAAATATCAATAAGTGTTTCCTGAAGTCCAGTTATACTACATATATTTTATTTTCTTTATTTATACGAAGTGATGTAGCACAGCCGAATTTCTCTTATTAAGGATATAATATGTTATGTTTTAGTAATTATGCTTATAGATTAACATTATATAGATATCCTAAAAATCACAACATGAGAAATTAGATATTTGCAATGCAATGGAATTTTGTGTAAATATAATAATATTTATTTTATTAAAATTATATTTATATTTGATTATTGTATTAGAAAGATTAGTTGCCAAAACTTTAAACGTAGAATCGTTTTTAATGTTAACAAGTATTTTATGTTTTTTGATGGTACTATCATTTCTAATAAAATAAAAAAGAAATAATATTTTGAATTTGTTATTGATTTTTTCTTTTATGAATTACTGATAAGTTTTAGGATTTTATTTCGAACTCCTATTCAAAATTTATTAGGATAAATTTACAAAGGAATCTAAATATTTACGATTTTATTTCTTACAATAACTTATGTTTCGATCTATTAGGATCTCTATATATATGTATATACAAATGAATGTATCTTTCGTGTGCTAAAGTCGTGTGAATGAGATTTGTGCGGTTTTGTAATCTAACTAAATATACTTAACTCGTCATAATAATAACTAAATATTTTATCGTTAAGCACACAATCAATGACTATTAGAGTGATTTTTAAATCGGCGCAAACTGGTAACGGATTTTGATTTGTTCATAATGGTGTCATATACACGTATAAACTGTAATAATTGTCAAATGTTTTTTTAATTATTGTTAGACGTATTATTTTGTAAATATCATGTTTATGTACTTTATTGAATTTATATTGATACATATTATGCCTTGAAAAAATTATTAGGATATTTAGGAAGATACAAATAATGACAAATTTTTAGTTGTGTTTATTTTTATGCACAAGTATTAATAAAGTTTTATCAAGTCAGAATAAGGCAGCACTACAGCCAAGACGTTTTTCAAGTGATATTTCTCCTTCAATGCTACTAATTATTGACAATCAGCCGATTGAAATTTAAGTAAATAAATTTTTAAAAGTATATACGGGCCTTATGACAGCTTTTACCTATTTAAAATTCATTCGTTTCATTTATAATGTAAATAAAGGTGGTACAAAAAATTCACCTACAGTTCTTAGCTAGGGGCATATCACAGTATAAATATAAACAGTAGTTTATAGCCTCAAATACATATTTGGCTCCGCATTGTGCTGTATAAATTTTAGTTTTGCAACTTGCCGTAGGATGGCAAAACTTTCAAAGAGTTAATTTTTCTGCATTGCTGTCTACCTGCACATCTTGTGTGTAAACATAGAGCGTATATTTTTGTCATTTATTATATCGCGCCTGTAAACCAGGAGGCGGTACTTAGCCGGTGTGCTGTGTACTCGCTAGAACAAAGACATCGCTGAGGAGTGCAACTGCTGTTTATATTTGTATTTATACTGCGGTAATATTTTGATTAAGAGTACGAATAATTTGTCCTTAGCTACACTGAGAAAGATGGTTATGACTGATTTATAAAAATGTACATTGAACAAAAAATTATAGAACCATCGGATATATATCTACATCTATACGTTCGTGCCTCGACCACATTTATGTAAATTGTTTATATAGATTTCTTTTGAAAGTATAGGAATACATTTCGATACGCTGATTCTCGAATTTTTTTTTTTTACCAAAATTTGGAATACCATAATCCTATATTTAGTAATAGAATGGGCGATATTCCACACGAGCAAAAAGTTTGTGGTCTGAACCGAAAGCGGGGACCTACAGTTTGCAAGTGTGGATTATACCATTCCAAACGTGTTATAGACTATACTTTCTCCAACAAGATTTTAGAAATGATACAAAAAATGTTGAATGATTATAACAAAATATTATCATACTATCAAATAATTTTTTTGACGCCAGTCCATAAATTGCTTATAATAACACCATTCATATATTTCTTTTGATTTATTTGGTTATAACTAGCCCACTGTATCATTAGTAAATTCCCTTATTTCTGGTAGTACATTCCATTATATCTTCATTCATTGCCACTTGACATTTTTCTCTACAAAATGTTATGTAATTAATTTTCTAAGGGCGACAATCGTTCACTTGCGGTATATTGCGTTCAGGTGCGTTCACACATTCGAAAGCTGTGATCAGTTTACCCGGTATGCTTGGATCAGTGATAATAGCTCAACTCACTGCTCTAGAGATCTCCAAAAACTTGTAAACATTAACAGAGAACTCCAAAACTCTTTAAAACGTCAAACTCGAATTCGGCAATAAATAAATATAAAAGAAAATAAAACGAATATGCGGCTAAACAGATTCTGATTCGCCAAAAGCCGTGCGGAATTATTCCAAACGTCGTAGGGAATTATTCCAAACGGCATACGGAATTATTACAAACGGCGTACGGAATTATTCCACACGGTTTGTTGGAATAATATGGATTCCAACATAATTTTTAGCTGTGGAATGTGTAGTTTCCAAAATAGTGTTTGAGAAAATTATTTCTTAATATATATGGTGACACTGAAAAACGGGCCACTCAAAATAATTTTTTCATTTATAAATATTTTTTAATTTTCTTTACATATTTGTAAACTAGGCTTAGGGGCTCATAAGTAATAGTATTTGGTGATGTTACTACTTCCGGTTTAATCGGAAGTGATATTAACTTTCATATTTCAAATGGGACACTGTACATATTTTTATATAATTGGAATCTACGTAAAATTACAAATTCAACGATATGATTGGGGATTTTTTTTTTATTGAAGAAATAAATTTCAAGAACGTAAGAGAAAATTATGAATAATTTACCTGCTACGCCATGATATCAGGCAGGCTGTGAAAACAGTTGAGTTAATATTGAGTAATATTTAAGTTAATTGTTTAAATTAAAGTTATTTTTGTAAGATTCTATATTTTGTTATAAAAAAAAGATCAATTTGTTATCACAGCTTACCTGATATGGCTTACCAGGTTAATTATTCATAACTTTCTCTTATGTTTTTGTAATTTATTTCTTCAATAAAAATTCACTTCAAACATATCGTTGAATTCGTAATTTTACGTAGATTCTAAATAAATAAACATACAGGGGTCCCATTTAAAATATGAAAGTTAATGTCACTTCCGGTTAATCCGGAAACGCTACCAAATACCATAATTTGTGAGCCCCTAAGCCTAGTTTACAAATATGTAAAGAAAATTAAAAATAAATTATAAATAACAAAGTTATTTTGAATAGCCAATTTTCCAGTGTTACCTGTATATTCAATTTTGACAGTGTTTATTTGTAGTGTGCCACAGTCAACATGAAATTTATATTAAAAATAATAAATTATCTAATCACGTAACTGACGTTGAATAGTAAATAAATTAATTCTTAATTATTTTTTTCTATTTTTGTTTTCTTATGAGTGTAAACGCACGAAAACCATATTGTTAAAGTGTATAAACGTACTGTTTTTGGCGTTTTTTTGTTTTCTAGCGATGGTATGATACCCCAATAGAAAAAAATAGTATAAAAAACATGTTTCATAAGGCTTGGACTCGTGCGTTCGCAGCATGAAGTTTGTTTTTAATATATTATTAATAAATATTTCGTGTCGACCAGTGACAAAAAAATGTACCCTTCAAGAATTAAATAAAAAATATGAATTTTTTTTTCGAATTTTGGAAAATTTGATTGAAAATCAGCATATCGAAATGTTATATCTTCAAAAATATCTATTTTTTTAACACCCTGTATTTCTTCCACTCGGAAATTCCTTTTTTCTTTTACATCATTTTTTTACATCCATTCACTTGGCTTATATGCTAAAAGATATTCTATAATGATAAAAAAATATCGCGATATCGAATATCTGAAAGTTTAACATAAGATTTCCAAAAAGTAAATTGCTAAATAAGAAAAGCGAATAATATAATTGCAAAAAATAAAGGATATGGAAATATTTTAATGAGGTTTAAAGTTGGATTCTCCTTATTTTTCATATGTTTATAATTGTTTGCTAACATTTTTTTAAATGGCCGTAACTTTGGCCCGTATTTCGAGCGCATTTTTATAATAAAAACACATTATATTCGTATGTGGAGTGTTTAATTTTTATTCAATTTAATAAATGTGCTTGTATTATAAAAGTGCGTTCGTAATACGGGTCTTTTGCGTTCGTGTAGCTAGAGATATACCATATTCATTCAATCATTAAATTAAATTTTATTTGTTCATTTATGTATTTATTTTTAATTGATCATGAAATATTTTACATTAAAAACTGATTAGTTTTATTTTTTCAGCCACCTGTATATATTTAGTTATTATCAAGTGTTCAGTAATTTAAAATTAATTTTGTGCCAAAATGTTTTAATATCAATTGGAAATGTGTTTTATAACTTGCCAAATTATAGTCTACAAAAAAGTGAGTCTCTTGTTTGAGATGAAGGTGTAAATATCAATATAAAATTAATTTAAATTTGTTACTTTCGTATAAATATGCCAGCATCTCATATGGGAGTGGCAGCTTTCTTGAGAGTGGAATTTATATTTAAATATATTTATATTGTTTTTCAAAGGCCGACATATTATTCTAATATGAAATTCTAAATAATATACTTTCATTGTTTGCTCATATTCTTCTTGTGCCTGAATTAAATTCTCATCAATTCGCTCTAGTCAATGTTTGAAATTTTTTAATTTTATTCAATTTTACATAATTAAATTGTATTTATCATCACATTAGATTGTATTTTCTTGCCTTAAATTGATTTTAAAATAGATCAAAATAAATATATATTGTTTATTGCTTATTTCACTATTTTATAATTTTAAATTGTTTTTTGGGCTTATTATTTTTTACACAAGTTTTATGAAAGTTATTGACATCAATGTAATTATTATGAACCAAATAAAATATCTTATGGATTTTAAAGTGCGGAAACATATTTTTAACATAAGTTCTATGTATGAGTATATAATAGATATTTATTAATTCCCGTAATAAAATAATAATATCGTGTTTAATACCAATATTCTTACTGACGTACGGTATTTTTTTTTGTAAATAGTAAGAAGTAATCAGTTCGTGTATTTGTCTAATGACAATAAGACCAGATATGTAAGCAGTGATACCACATTCCAAATGTGTAAAACAATATTACTAAAAATAATTACACGCTAAGAAATTCATAATTCAATATTTGCCGAAGAAAAAAAATACAGGACGCTTATTTAAAAACCCGAATATAGGGATTGCATGTGGGAAATCAATGTTTAGTTCTCATTGCTCCCCAAATTTTGTTACACATAAATCATAAAATTCTGCATTTATTAGTGCAAATAATAATAACAATAATATCAATAATAATAATAATTTACACCTATGATGATGGAGTAAACTTAATTTAAAGATGTGTGAAAATAAATCGAGACTAGATTTATTTTCACCACGTCATATTTAGTATGCGATTACGCTAGTTCAAATTAATAATTGTTGGCTATAAATGCAAAATTTAAGTTCTAAAGTTTTAGGTGCAATATTTAAAATTAAATAAGGAGCAATGCGGACTACAAAACAAATTTCCTTCCATTTTCAATATTATATTCGGATTTTTGATAAACATCTGTATATATTTGTAAATATTAAACAAGTTTTGTGAAACAATTTAGAGAGTATAATACAAAATTAATAGAATATTAATTGAAAACAATATAACAATGTAAATATTTGTATTTAGAGTACGTTTGTTTCCATTATGATATCAAATCTGCCCTTTGTAACTAAGTTATTTATTAATTTTATAATACGATATCTTTATTTACAAATTTAGATTTTAAGTTCTGGAAATGTGGCCACTCGATTATTTTAAGTCATGCATTGTAATTAGTCATAAATCTTATTGTCGTAATGTTCGTTGTCCAATTTACTTCTAAAATCATTAATGGAATTAGCCTTATAATATTATAAAAGTCGGTGTAATATTTTTAAGGAATTAACACTGCAGTTTATTATTTCTTCGCATATCGAATTAATAAATTTATGTATAAGTGTAGATCTCAGTCGTCACTACTTCATTAAAACTATTTTTTTTATTAATTCAATAGCTTCGATACTTACATGTGCAGATAAATGTTTGTAAATGTTGAAATTTATTAATAGAGAAATTAATTGTTGTATTAAATAGTATCATGAAATTCACTATTAAATGATTGCAATACTTTTTACTGTCGGTGATAATGGGAAATGTATATAATTAATTACTGATTTAGACAAATTATTAATATATATTATTTTGTAAATTTCGCCCAAACAAAATATACGGATATAGATTATTTTAATTTCTAAAATCGGTAGATGCTCAATAATTTTGTACAGTATTAACTATTGATCGCTAAATAACGTCTACGGGAGTGCATCAATATTATTGAACAATATTAACAGTTTTAGTGAAACTTAATGTGAAGGGCCTCTTTACACATTTATATAGCGGATGTAACACGAAAAGCAGGCCTTAGGCCGTTTAACATGGGAAAACACACAAAATAATTTCTCTTTGCCATAAAGTGGCCTATTAATTTTAAATAACAATGGTTCAAATAATTTTTGCACGTTTTGTAACCGAAGTATTACTAAAATGAAGAAAAACCAAAATAAAAATTATAACAAATAAAATGCAAATAAACATTTATTAATGAGCTGCCTTTAGTTAGTAACTGTTTTGTTAATGTCACTTTCATGGTTAATGAGACTTTTTCTTAATTTCGCAAATTTTTAAATTTATTTTGTGCTTCATATGAAACAGAAATGTAACGTGTTTAGGATAAAAAAAAATCGTCATTTTTTCTCTATAATATGCACCAATTATTTTTTTTCTACAAATTAATGTAGAAAATTTTGGCAGCTAAAAAACTGTTTTTCTGTTATAGCTCTATGACTCGTTTTAAAAATTTCACCCTGTATAGTAAAAAGAATGGTAAATAAAGGTAAAACTAAAACTTATTGTTTGTTGTACAGTCGTACGTCATGAAGTGAACTGTGGGTCATTATCCTAACTTTGGTGAAAATATTGTAGTCATCACTAGTAAAATGAGTACAAAATTAAACCTTTCTGGGCGCAATAACGGGTTTGTATTTCGAATTAAAATATCAATAAAATATATAAATAAAGTTTTCAAAGCATTATGAAATGAAGTATAAATCAAACACGTATAGTTAGCTGCCATCAACGGTCATATCAATTGTTAATACTACATAATATAAAGAGATATTATATTTTATGAAATTTTAAGTTCGATTTGCTAGGATAAAAATATGCAAAATATATAAAATGCGGTTTTTGAATTGAATGCAGAATTTAATTCTTTACAACATATATTTGAAGCATTATTATCTAAAACTAATAGGCTACTTTTGCGCAAGGAACCCGCTTTTTTGTGTTACCTGTATATGTATACAGAATACTAGGCTATTAATTAAATTCTACAGAAAAAAATGGGAAAATTAGTTTTCGTAATACCATACCGTTACTATGATTTAACAAAACTAAATACATAAGTGAAAAAGGGTCTATAATGCATGCACGACCGTAAAACAAAAGTGAAAAGACGTCTATAACGGCCAGCGGCCATTAAGGTTTATAATGGTCGTCTGCAATTACGGATAAAGTATTTCTAAAAAAAAAATCACAATATCGTGAAGAGGTTTATGCTATTACGAAAAATTTTGAACGCCACACGCCCGATGTGTAAATAACCAACTTGACTGATTATAAACCTGGGCTATTGCCTCGGTTTATAAACTTCAGCCGCGTCCGTTATTTGATTTATATTGGCTTAATGACGTTAATAACTATAATAATTCGAGTTTTATTAAATGTTTCATATTTACATTTCCCACTTAAGATTTGACTGTTTTAGTTCATGTGCACTCATTTATTATAGAATATCCATGCAAAACTTCAGACTTTTTTTTATAAGTATACATACATTTCGCTTTAACGTGTTTCAAGTGACAATTACCAGTAAGAGTCTTTCATAAAATGCCATTGAATTTCAATGCAATTGCAAGGAGACATTATTCTTATACACAGGTAAAAATTTGACAACCACTTACAAGGGAAAATAGATTATAAGCTTTTTGAAGCCGGGTCGTATATTTATAACGTGACTATTAATGTAAGAGCAGCAAAATAACTTATGAAGTAGTGTTATACAATTTTAAATTAGGGAATAAAGGAACACATGCATATAGTAATAATACATATATGAGAATATATCAGTCGTTATTGTATTTTTAAATAAAATTTGTTATGAAAACAAAATTTAATCGTTAGGTTTGTAATTAAAATGATATTTTGACAGTCTTCTACACACGAATAAAATAAATTATGAATGAAATTTCCAATTTAATGTAACACCAGAAATATTTTAGTAATTAATTAGTGTAGGCTGTTAAAGTATTATGAGGATGTCGTAAAATCTCTATATAAGGAAAAAATACTTGTTCATACACCTCATCTTATTTATGATATATTTGCAACGTTATTATTTCTTTTTACTAAACCAATGCAGAAAACGGCTCTTTTTTGCATTTTATTATTTATTTGTAAATTATTACCTATGTATGGAGACTTTTAAGACACATGTATTTCATTTTTTATTAAATAATTTATTCATAATTTCATCATGGTAAAAATATGAAATGTTATTAATACAAGGGCTAATTTTGTTGAACGGCAATTAATATTTTTTATGATCATTAAATATTTAAAATGACCGGTTTTACTAAAATTTTGAATACATATTTAAACTAATTTAAATTTAAAATAACTTATATGAATGATTAGTTATTGTAAATGTTTAATCCAAGTTTAAATATAAATGTGATTTGTAAGATCGGTCGTTAGTGTATTTCATTATGCATTAAAGATTCTGCATTACATTATAAAGAAAAACACCAAATGAATAAAACCATATCAAAAAATTTATGCGTTATCTTTGTCTGTATAATTACAGAACTGCATTTGTTAAATACACGTATGTATTATTATACATATTTTGCCCTGTAATATTGCCAGGTTTTGTTAAATGTGTAAGATTTATGTTATCTTAAGAACTGTACCCTTATATTACATCTTTCATTGAAATTGCAGTTGAAAAAGTATTACTTCCACAATTTGGTAATATAATTTGAAATATACGTATACAAGAATATAATTTATCATGCAATAAATGAATTTAAAATACACTTTTTCATTTGCTTATTAATTTCGGTATGGTAGACGTACAAGTCATCCAAATATTTTGAAAATAAAATTTATTATCTTCATAGAAGTTCAATTTTTGGAACGCTATGGGATATATTGATTTAAAATATGTAGTTATTTATGTAATAACTATAAAAAGTTTATTTTTCGTGCATGAAGAGTGCAGGTTGCGAGACAAGACGTGGTGTTGCTAAGCACAAGTGAAAATAACTGCATGCGTTGTATATAATATTTTTTCTACGGTCGAATATTATTGAACAAAAGTAGTTATTGTACATTACATTCTTTTTCACGCTCTGCAATAAAGGCTTGCTCATCTGTAGAGTTTTGTCTACTCTGCACGGTTGTAGAAAAAATATTTTAAATATATTGTTTAATGCTTTTTTTTCTAAAATCCATTATTTTCAAAATGTTTAAGTGACCACATATTTTTTATACATTCTGTGTGTTCAGTACCATATTTTTCCTAGTGTAATGTTCCATTCGCTTATAACTTGTTCTATAATAAGTGTCCAATAAAACTGTTCATATTTACTAATCATATGTTACAGGTAAATAGTTATTTTATAATTTTTTTCCTATACTTCGTTTCAGATAAGAATGTATTTTAGATTTTGATGGGGATATGATTCAACTGTCAATTGTCTTATAAAATAAACATAGATAATTAATTACGTTTTTGTAATTCATAATATTAAGGTATTGTACATTTTTACAGTATATGTATAGTTTGAGCAAAGGTTTGTTTTATGAATTTAAATTGTTTAAGTAACGTATGTAAACCAGTCGGTTGTTAATTGCCATCTATATACACAATTTTTCTCTGGAGCGATATATAGGTAAATATCATCATGCCGGGACAAATAGCTTTATTACCTTGTTTTAATTTGACAGGGTAACTACTTTTAGTAAAAGAAAAATGATTTTTCTAAAATAATTATTTACCTGTAACCTGTGTGTATCCAGTTTAAAACAAAATGCACACCATCGATTTTTAATATGTGAAAATAAAGACTACAAAAACTAAATATGAAAATTTATAAAATTCAACCAACTAGTGCCACGTATGGAACTAAAAAAAAAAGAAAGACAAATATGTGACTGTGTGAATTTTTTTGTCAAATGTTTGGTATTTTGTCAATAATAATAAGAATTTGAATTTGTTATATTTATTTTGAAATAAATCTCTGAATAATATCCCGAAAATAATATAATTTTTTCTATATTCGAATAAGTTTTTTTTTTTAATCAATCAAAGTAATATATTCATATACACAGAAATAATTTATTTCATGTACGGCTGGGGTATTTTATATATTTCATTTGAGTCGTAACATATTATTACAGGCTGTAGTAGGCTAATGCCCATATTCATAAACACTCGTTAAGTTTCAAAACGAGCCGTTAATTTTTTTGACAAATATAGAATCAAACTTGACAAATTACATTTCGATTTTTTTTTCAGTGTCGACTGTTTTTACTGGATAAAAATTATAACGAACCGTTTAAAATTTTATGAGTATTTATGAATATGGGCATTATTGTTTTGATTATGTATTAATGTAATATATTCAATTCATGATAGCGAGAGAATTTTGAAGTAACTCGTTAACAGAGACAAGTCGTTCTATTGGTTGGATTGGGATAATTTTCGAGTCGAACCAATAAAATGACTATGTCTGCGAAATTCAAAATTATCTCGCTATTAGAAATGGACTAGGACATTATGTTTCAAGTCTGTAAAGTACAATTTTACTGGATGGAGTACATAGTTTTTAGAAGGAGCCGTAGATGAGTCCGAATCTTGTAAAATGTCTTTTTAGACGTACTGCGTACGCTATTTTATCTGTTACTAATAACATATTTGTAAGTAGAATGATTATTCAAATGTTACACTCAAAAATATGTCAAAAATCTGTGCATTTTATTGACTCGCTACTTTAGTAACTGACTGGTTTAATAAGTATTACGTTTTTAAATGTACTCCTCCTAAAAAATAGGCTATAGTCATGAAAATTATATTTTCCGGTAATGTATTACTTTCACACAAAAAATTATTGGAAAACCTGAATTCCATTCAGTGGTTCATTTTTATCAAACAATGCAAACCTGTGTTATTATTGACATAATATTTGACAGATAAAATCTCATACAATGCCTGTTTGCCTGTTATTTTCTACACAAAATAAATTTTGATAATTAAATATGAAACAAACCATTGTTTACCGAAAATAAATGATTTATATGACTTGCTCATAATAATTATTCTTATTATTTCTAATGTAGATATTTTGATGTTTACTTTAATACTACGAGTAAATAGTAAATATGACAGCCAATAAGGACACTTATACTACTATTTTCATGTAATTAAACGTGGCGTTTATGTATGAACAAAAATTGTGAAAGTTATTATAACTTATTTAGTAACATTATTATTATTATTATTATTATTATTATTATTAGAGATGTTCGTATAATGGTATAGTTTCTTATGTATTTGAAATTTAACATATCGCTTTATTTTATATTATTTAAGTGTACGATATTGTATTTTACGACAAAATATAAATTATTGACCATTTGTATGTGTATTTTAATTTATTGTAACCTAATGACAAATATTGGATGAATGAATAAGTTTGTTTAATTATTGTGTTTTCAAAATTAAACATTAAATGCGTATTTTCTTCTTCACTACTTGTTCGTATTACAACATAACTTCGTAATTTCTATGGGATCGCGTAGCTGTTTGCTTTAAAGCCCATCCACACAGTATAACATGTAATACATGTAATATAACGAAGTTTTTTTAACATTGTTATACAATTTTCGAACGTCCATATTTGCTTATAACTTTTATAAAGAGTTTTTCTACATTTTTACAATGATGTCTCTCTGTGTGTGTGTGTGTGTGTGTGTGTGTGTGTGTGTGTATGTGTGTGTGTGTGTGCGCGCGCGTGCGTGCGTGCGTGCTAACCCTTGTTTATTATTACCGCAGTAAGACTTAATAGTTTTTTAACTACGTATTTCTCAATCGGCCGAGTTGAAAAGGTTTTGGTAACAATTGGACAACCGGAAGTAGCAGATTCTTGAAAAAAGATCTTCTAAATATTATTTTCTGAAAATTTTTCTTGGTAATATTAAAGAAAATTAAATTCTCAATCTGACACTATTAAATTTTTTATTATAATATATCTCGTATAGGTTTTGGGGGATAATATAGAATAATCTGTTGTAATAAATCTCGTTGCCTAAAAAACAAATGAGATATTCAAATGTTTGTAATTGACAGATAAATGCAAAATGCAGGTGTCAAAAATCAGATTTTTCTGGGAGGTACGAATACATTTAATTTAAAGGTGGAAAAACTTTTTCATATTTAATTTTGTGCTTTCGTTTCTTGTAGTTATTGTATGTGCAAAAAAAACCCTTTAGACTGTCATTGTGTTTGTTTTTTGTATTTATCGTTAGTATTGTTATTTTGTGTGAAAAAACTTTTTAATATTTAAGATGGGACGATTAAAGTGTTGTGTACCGAATTGTACTGCTACCGGTAAGTTAAAATACTTTCTTATATAATTGTATTTTATACTAGTAAAACTTATTACAAAATCGTATTCTAGGAATGACTCAGCATAGATTTCCCAATCCCAGAACACATCGGGATTTATTTGACAAGTGGTTGGAAATATTAAACATGCTAGAACTTCTACCTTTAGAGCCGGAGGTAGTATATAATAATAAGCGAGTTTGCTTTGCCCACTTTGAGGCAAAGCATAAAAGCCCACACAACCGACGTCTTCACGTATTTGCAGTTCCATCGCTGAATTTACCCAGTGAGTGTAACTGTAATGCTTACAATTTACATATCTTTATTTAATTATTGTATATTTTTGAGATTTTTAAGTTATTAGAGTAGATATTTAATTTCTAAGTGGAATTGTAAATTCATAAAGTATGACAATACAAAGGATGCGTTTATATTTTATTATATACTTATCTTCCAATTTTCATTATTTTAATTTTTACAGGTATAGTTCAGTCTTTAAATTCCGATCCCGCACCTGATGGAAATATTCCTACAGTTTTTCCGACAAACATAGAAGATTCAGTTCCATCCACATCAGTTGCCGCACTTTTAATACCTGATACAACTATAGATGATCCACAAAGACCTGTTACTCCAGGTAATTATTTTTTTTCTTGAGAATTAATTATAAATTGATTCCTAGAATATGGAATTAGGTGCAATAAAATATTCTGTCATGCAAATTAAATTTATTGTAGAATTAGAAGAATTAATATTTCATATTTTGATTTAATAAGAGTTAATTACTTAATAGAATGAATGTAAACTGTTATGCCGATTGTCAATAGAAAGAAAAAGGATTATATTACAATATATATTAAATTTTATTTACATGTTGAGCTACTGCTTTAAATAAAAATATGCGGATCTTTTAAATTTAGCAACATATTTATTTTCAGATAATTTGACAACAATCGCTACTTCGGTCAGTGACAGTTACAAGGAAGTTGGAGTTGACTCCAAAAGCTAGGAAGATTTATTCTATTCTAGCGCTACCTATTGGAAGAAGCAGGCAATCCGAGCAAAAAAGAGAAATAACTCTTTCAAACAACGTTTGGCAGCAGCAGAGAAATTTTCAGAAACTGACAAATTTCGTAAAATGAGTGTGATGACGCCTCAGCCCATACATTTTTCGATATGCAAATGCGAGAAACGGCACGTAAAAAATATGTTAGACGGTTTACCAACCAGGAATTTTTTTTATCACTAACTTTATTTAAGAACAGTGCAAAAAATTACCGGCTCTTACAGAAAATGTTCGTTTTGCCTTCTACAAAAATATTAAAAAAATTCTTAAGACATATGGATGAGAGCAGGCATAAATAAAAAATTATTAAATGCATTAAAGAAGAAGGTTGTTAAATTAAACAGGCGAAATAAAATTTGTGCTGTTCTCTTTGATGAAATTAGTCTTGCAGCAAACATAGAATATAACGCTACCACAGACAGCATTGACGGATTTGTTGTCATGGTTGTCAACGGGAAGCTGAATTCGCGGATCACGCTCTCGCCTTCATGGTGCGCGGGCTTGTTAAACAATGGAAACAGCCCATTGTTTTTACTTTTTGTAAAAGCACAATGAAAATGATGCCCCTTGTACGAATTATAAAAGCTGTAATTAAAGAATTACAAGCAATTGGCCTACATGTTGTAGCCACGGTGTGCGACCAGGCTAAAACAAATGAAGCTGCAATAAATGATCGTCAAAAATGTACGCAGGAATCGTACAATCGAAAAAATTTGGAATGGAGAGGCGGCTTTTTTGAAGTTAAAGAACAGAAAATAATTCCGTTATTTGATGTTCCACATTTAATTAAAGGAATTAGAAATAATTTATTGAAACGAAATTTACATTGTACAATTAGCAATAGACAACTGCAGGCAAAGTGGCACCACATTGTTCAACTGTACAATGCAGATGCCTACAATCCCATTCCAGAAATGAGACTTCTTCCGAAACTGACAGAACACCACGTCCATCTAACGCATTGACAAAAAAAGCGAGTTAAATTGGCCACACAAGTGTTTAGCCAACGAGTTTCGTAAATTATGGCGTATATCGCTAAAAAAAGGTTAACGTTTTTTATTTTTTTTTCGAGATTTTTATTTACTTTTTTAATTTTTTTGTATGGTCCGCACTCACGGTGTCCAGAATATTAATCCGTCTTGTGCTTCTTTTATTAAAACTTTTAAAACCCTCACAATAAATAATTTTACTGCTCGTCATGCTATTGGAGCAAACTGCGAGGACGATGATGTGTCAGAAGGTGTTCTCAGTACCTTACATGAACTCCTTTTAGATGAAGAGGAGTCTATCATAACCAGTGATGAAGAATAAATCGAACCCGGTATAATAGATATAACAGAATGTGATACTGCTATTGCAAAATCAAATTATTGTACTGGGTTTATTTTAAAGTCATGTTCGTCTCTTGTGCAAGAATGCGAAGAGTGTAAATTTGCTCTTACTGCTGCTCGGGTAGGTGTTCAGCATGCCATTATCTCAACCCGAGAATTTAATGAATTTCATCGCCTTCAATACCCCCGTTTTAGCGCTGTGAGTACTTTTGAATATATGAAAAATATTATTCTTAGTGTATTAAACCAGAATTGTGCAAAGAATAATATTTTGTTATAAAATATAGAACGGCAATGTGCACAAAAAGTGGATTTTGCATTTATTACTTGCAATGAGCATAAAGAAAGACTTCTTAATCTACTAATTAAAAAAGCATCTTTATTTATTTTACATATGTAAGTAAAAGATAAAAAACGATATTTTAACAGGGAAGAAAAGAATTAATAAAGAAAACTGCGATGATATGCAAAAAAGCAAAGGAAAGATTTGAGAAAACGTTAAAATATAAGTAATTATGTACCTAAATTCTAATGTAAGTATTTTTCTCTGCTGCAGATTTTAAAGTTTTTTCTTATATTCAAAATTTTTGTGTGTGCCAATCTGTTTCTATTCGCAGATTTCGGTAATGACAATACATCTGCACCGTTGACGGCGATTACCAGGGCATCACCTCACGGGCTCTTAATCCTATCGTGGAGAGAGCACCACAGGGGTCTCTTTTGTACTATTTGAAAATTTGAAATAATAATCCGAAACACAACCGGTCACCTAATGCACATATACACGCAATCCCATATTTATTTTTATTGCAATATAACCACTAACCACAACTTATATTAAATTGTGCTTAAATAATAATTTAATTTATAATTGATTTTCTTACTTTTTTCTTTAAATCTGCTATAGAAAAAACATATATTTTTATACGCGACGATAAAATTTAATAATTGACCCGAGAATAATCCTCTTCGTCAATCAAATAAAAATTTATTGTCTTGTGAAAAATAACTATTATACTCTGTTTTTAAACTATAGACAGTAACTTGAAATTCTAGTGAGAAAATCAAAGCCTGTGATTGGCTGCTGCGCTATTTCGTGAAGCCGCATTTAACCAGACGAAATTTTAAGTTAACCTTAAACGTAATTGAAATGAAACGTCAAACTCTCAGTAGTTGTCAAATCATTTGTTGAATTTGCACGTGTTTTTTGTTTCATTTCTCTTTTTGTGATATTTCACGATTAAAAACAGTTCTTTTCAGAACTACTAGTTATGTATTTATGATTTTATGTGAATAAATTAAGTAGATTATCTATAATAGTTTTGTTTAATGAAAATATAACCTGGAAAGTATAAATGGTGACTTGACCTTCATTTTAACATTTCAATTCCCCCGCCAAATAAATCTAGTGACTTATTTTGGTAATTTCTAGCGGTGTAAATGTGACTTCGTCTAGTGCTGTCTATAGTTTAAAAACAGAGTATAGTATTCTATCATTTTTAAATGATATTATACTTTTTATAATTTAAAAATGTAATATTTTTTATTCATTTGATGCAATCTTAAGACTGATGATTTGTAGTTGAAGTAGATTTTTCATAAAATACTAAGCAATGATATAGTATTTTGTGAAAAAAATGCTTCAGCTCAACGACCACAGATATACTAGACAAAACATGTCCTATCCTTCACTATTGTTTGTTACATGGAGGTAGGAATAAATATGGAGGGAGCATAAACTTGAGCTATGGACAAGGGGAATGCAGGCCTGTGGGGACGGACGCAGGTACTGCTGCAGTCACATTGTGGTGGGAATTCACGCGGCAAATATAAAATTAAATATTTGAAATTAAGATTTCTTATTTCTAGTAATATCAATAAATATTTTTTAGCAAATATGTACTTAGAAGAAATTACAATATAGAAAAATTATAAATAATTAAAATTCCAATTACCTGTAACCGATACGGTTATCTTTTACAATATTTATTTAAATTGATAGATCTAGGCTAGGTATTTATACGAAATTACAATTGTTCAATACACTCATTAATTGTTTATTATTAAATAATATAAAAATAAATAAAAAAATATAAAATCATAAAAAAGGAAATTTTTCTTCCAATTTTCATTTCTTTTTCTTTCTGACGTGCTGACTTTCCTCCTGTCTTATTAGAGTCAACTAGAATATTATAAAGTCCAAATAATGTTTGTTCTGTTAAACTGCTGTAAACACAAAATACACGTTGAGTTAAAGTATTAAAATAAAACAATATTTCATAATTTACATGAATAAAAATCTTAATTTTCACCAAAGCACTTAAGAAAAGTCAATATAAAACAAACACGATATATATTAAAAAGTCACAAACGGTAAACACTTCTCCAAAACACGTACACGTTTAAAAACAAACAATGCTAAACGTTAGATGACAGCAACAACCTTGTAACTTCAAACTGACAACAGTCACAATGTAGAGGGGGAAGCGACTTCATTAGCGATTGCAAATACTCCCTCCATATTTATTCCTACCTCCATGGTTTGTTATGTTCTCGGCTGGACAGAAAGAGACAACTAGAGAAAGAGATATATGGTGTCTCTTCTAAAGTTTGTCGAGAGATGTCTCTATAATCATCAAGACTACTCTGAAGTTATTCGAGAGATGTACAGATGTCTCTGTGGTCATTACAATGTATTTGTGTCATTTAGTTCCTTTGTTTGAAAGTTTGAAGCGTTGATTTGAAGTCTGTTTGTTTCATTTGTTTCGTGTTTTCTGAGATTATTATTCTTTATAAATCTGCCTCTTTCAAGTAAGTATTGAAATAAGATGTATGTAATTCTAAAAACTCGTCATGTTCTTATTAATTTTGTATTTTTAGGGCAAAATTGTTGGACATTTATCATTTGTATTGTAAGCACAGTTATTCGTCATTTTTATTGATACATTTAAAGTAAGTTGTTGAATATAATAATATTAAAAAACAATTACTACGATGAGAAATTTACCTACGGGTATTTTGGACACTATGCATAATCATATTCTGGATCAGGATCCCTTAAATAATCATGGTATCCAATTACTTAAATTAATTTTAGATATTTATTTAAAAATCCGGATTCACCATGAAACAAAAATAAATTTAGAAAAAAGTACGAATAGGATAAGAAGCATGTACACAAAAACTATATTGTTTAAAAATCAATAAAATAAATAATTATATACAATTCTTTTTATTCTTTCCTAATATTAATATCAGTTTGTTTCATGCATTTTATAATTGTTTTTCATTAATAATATTTCAGATATAGTACATTTTATGTTTTAGAACAAGCAGAGACATCTCTTGGCAAACTTTAGAGTAGACCCCAAATATCTCTTTCTTTAGTTGTCTCTTTCTGTCCAGCCGAAAACAAAACAAATGCTATGAAGTTATATCTAGTATATTTGTGATCGTTGCTTCAGCTACAGATCGTATAAACGAAGAGTAATTAATAAAGGGAATATACCAATATTAATTGTAGGTAATGATAATACCGACCGAGTTTTTACATTTAATTAATGCTTCCATGCATCAGATGGCGCCATTGATGTGGTTCCGATAGGGTACCTTTATATCACAGTACATAATAAAGAGAAGTATTCCGACGTAGCGGTCAAGTGTATCGCCAGAACGCAGGCAGTTGTGTGCGAGAGAGACAGAAAAAGGTGTCTATCATGCCGTGCGCTACCGCGTTAACTGAATAAAAATAATTCATTAATACTTATATAATTATATATTATTATATATTATATTATTTTAATAATAATTTTTGTGCTGTAGACATATTTTCAAGTTATATATAAAACTAAAACAATTACCCCTTAACCTTAAACTATTTAAGGTTAAGGGGTAATTGTTTTAGTTTTATATATATTTTTAACCTTAGACTCCTCCTATTATTGTAATTAATATGACTTCCCAGTCAACGGAGTTAAATAACTACTCTAAACTTAAAACTAAGATTAAATTAATCAGCGCTGACATTCTGTTTCTTAAAAATTGTAAATTAAATTCAGTTTATCCAAAATTTATGAAAATTACTACATCTAAAAATTGCAAAAATTCTGAAAATATAATAAGATTCGCTAAAGATAAGTGGTTAGTTTCAGAAATTAATAATCATTACGCTAAACGAAGCAAACTTGAAATTAAAGCCTATAACTTACATCTTAAATTAACTAAAAATTTATGTAATTTAGAATATTATGAATGGTCGGTCTTCGAGAATAGAATATATGAAGTAATTAACCATAAATTTGTTAAAAAAATTAAAAGACAGAATAATAAATTAAAACGTTTAATACCGAATAACCCGAAACAACAAACTTGTATAAAAGAAAACATCGTTGTAAATCAATCGTCGGACAATTTTTCTAAAGAAGAACTCAATTTGTTAAACAAAGGTTTAAAATTTTCACCTAATAATATTGACTCACCGTTAGATGATTTAGTAGCTTGCATTGAAACCAGTATTAAATATTTAAACAATGACACTAAAGATTACATCAGGAACGCTTGTAAAATTCAAATAAATAATAATTTAAATCGTTTTAAAAACAAACCTAATAATAGTGATATTAAACTTATAAATAAGCTTAAAAAACGCGACGTATTTTATTTAAAAGCCGATAAAGGTAACAAAATTGTCATTTTAGATAAATCAGAATATTTTAATAGAGTAAATAACCAATTAACTAATGGACCTTACACGCAAATTAATAAAAATCCTTTACCTAAAATGGTTAGAGAATATAAAAACACCATTAAAAATTGTCCAAATTTAATTACGAAAAATATAAATTTTAAACTTAACGTTTCAAACCCAGTAGTTCCAAAAATGTACTGTCTTCCAAAAATTCATAAACCGGGTAATTCAGTAAGACCTATAGTTTCTGGCATAAATTCACCAACTTATTTGCTTTCAAAATGGTTAGTCAACGAATTTACTAATTTTCAAAATCAACCACAAACTTTTTCCGTACAAAATTCGTTACAATTCATCGAAAAAGTCAAAGATATTACTTTAGATAAAAATGAAATATTGGTTTCTTTTGACGTTAGTTCTTTATTTCCAAGTGTACCGATCCCGAAAACTTTAGAATATTTAAAAACTTTTTTAGAAAATAACAACTTGGATGTGACACAAATTAATGAATATTTACGACTCACTGAACTTTGTATGAATCAAAATTATTTTCAAGTAAATAATAAATTTTATCACCAAAATGAAGGTACAGTTATGGGAAATAGTTTATCACCATTTTTGGCTAATTTATTCATGAGTAATTTCGAAATTGAATTTAAGAAAAACAACAAATATTTTCCTAGAGTTTGGATTAGATATGTAGATGATATTTTTGCCATAGTTAATATCAAAAATTGCGATTTGAAAACTTTTCTAGACAATTTAAATTCAGTTTTCCCATCAATTAAATTTACTATTGAACAAGAAACTAATAAACAACTACCATTTCTGGACGTACTGGTTATTCGAAATAAAAATAAACTAGAGTTCGATATTCACAGAAAATCCACTAATACTAACAGATTTATAACTGCTGACTCCAATCATTTCTGGCAACATAAATTAGCATCATTCAATTTTTTAATAAACAGATTAACAAAATTTCCTTTAAACAAAAAAAGATTTAATATTGAACTAAACTATATTAAAGAAATAGCTAAATATAACGGTTTCCCGGTTAAAACTATAGATAAATTAGTTCATAAATTTAAACATCGCCAATCCGTTTCTAATTTTACAACATTAACACCATTTAATAATAAAAATAATAATAAATACATAACACTACCGTACGATCACGCTTCTAAAAATTTAAATAAAATTTTTCAAAATCAAAATTTAACCGTGACTTACAAATCAAGTAATACTATTAAATCTCTATTAGGTAATCCTAAAGATAAAATTGACACTAACAAAAAATCCGGTATATATAAAATTAGCTGTAATGATTGTAATAAAGTTTACATCGGGCAAACTAAAAGGCAAATTGACACTCGGTTTAAAGAACATTTTTATCATCTAAAAAGCGGTAATCCCGAAAAATCTAGCGTGGCTCAACATATGTTCATTAATAATCACAAAATTAACAATTCTAACATTAAACTTTTAAAGAATATTAATAATGATAGATATTTAGATGCATACGAGAGCTTAATAATAAATAAATTTAAAAATAACTTGATGAACGCAGATTTCGGTCCCATACCAAATTCTAAATTATTCGATTTAATAGAAACTTAAATTTAATAGGACATTTTAAATCTTAAATTTCATTGGACGTTAAATCTTAGTTTTAATTGGTATTCATTCACCTGTGACTCCTATCCCTATATAATCCCAGTTCTCTCCCTTGTTTGCTCAGAGTTGTTAGACCTCTGACATGGTTTACATGTTGAGTAATCTTAACTTCTCTGCTTAAACTTTTGTTTTGTTCTACTGATGATGAGAACTTAGTTCTCGAAATACGTATTTAGCTTTTAGCTTATATTATTATTTAAGGTTAAGGGGTAATTGTTTTAGTTTTATATATATTTTTAACCTTAGACTCCTCCTATTATTGTAATATTTTCAAGTTGATCAATTTTATTTAATATGTCTTAATCATTTAACCGTTTGATTTTTTGTCGTGCAGCTTTTAGTTCATCAATTATTTTATTTTTAATTTTTAGCCTTTTCTGCACTTGTCTCATACCGTTTAATCGTCTGCGATTTTAAGTTTGTTTTTGAAATTTACGGTTGCTTTTTTAGATTTCTTACAAAATGTACAATTAGATTTATTGTTGCTACTTTCAGAAATACAATCTTGCAACAAATATGGACAACTAACGTGTCTCCACACTTATATGCAGTGATCTCTGACATATTTAATTGGACTGAAATTTGTAGGACTTTCAGCTATACCAATTCCACCGTAGAAAACGGCGGTATTATGTAATTTATTTACAATATCTTGTATTTCTTCTATGTTAGAGGGGTTTTCAGTTTTACCATAAATTATTAAGTGATCAAATATATAAATGTTCATCGTATTTGGAGTTAATACAATTTTTCTTTTTATAACTGTTGCACCAAATTTTAAAGCAGTCATTTCAGAAATAGAAATTATTTTATCTGTGTTCCAAGATAAACAATGCATGGCGCATGACTTGGATGGTAAATCAAGTAAATTAGGTACAGAAGCAAGTTGATCTACAATTGTCTCTAGATCCATATTATTATTTACTACATCACAAGCCAAAGAAATTTTTGGACAATAAAATAATGTTACTTTAATTTAAAATTAAACTAACTTGTTTCTGGTTCAATTATTTCTCTTTTTTGTCAATTAAAGCATGTCAATGTAGTGAACGCCGCTGTTTTATGTCTTTTGACAAATATTTTGGGCAATTCGGGAATATTGTTGGTATTGCATCCTGCGATAACCTTGGGTATGCTAGTGAATACTTAAAAAAATGTATAAATATTTAAGAAAGATTTTGAAAATACGTATATGAATTATGCTTACAGAATACGTTTCAGTTGTTACTTCCTTAATAATATACTGAGGTTGAAAATGCTTTTCACAAATATAGTCTTTCGATGTTAATATTTTATCTTTTCGTGGTACTTACAATTGGGTACCTCTTACCCATTTTTATTAGTTTATTATATATGCTACTGTTAACACCATTACTAAACAAGAATTTGAAATCGTGAAAATAATATAGGAAAACTCGATAGCAACACAGTAAGCGAAGGGAATGCTTAGACACCGTTTTCTGTCTTTCAATATCCTTCTCTCTCGCACAATTGTCTACGAACGAGCGATGCTCATCGCCGCTTGCAATCGGCTGGGTTTACCTGTATGTATCTTTTACCGTGCTTTATATACAGGGTATGGCCATGAGGCAAGATCGCCGCCATAAGCGAGCCAATGTCAAACATATTGATAATTCATTTCCCTATTTATTTGTAAGAAATGTGATATTATATTATATAGGAATATTAAATAATCACACTATGAATCTAAAAAGGTAATAAAAATTCATTTATTTATGAGATACACAATTTTTATTATGACATAGATTTAGAGGTTATGTAGCGCATAGGATATAGGTTGTTATTATCACATCAAATTTAATAACTGTGGTTATTATTTACATAATAAGTATATATTTTAAACTTACCTATTAAAAATTTAAATGTTTGTGCTTAATATTGGTAAATTTTATGTGTTTTCAATATTGCCAGTCATCGTAGTCAGTATCTCAAGAAAATGCACATATAAATAAAGTAACAGTATTACTTACACTTTAAATAAATATTAGAAGTATATTTAAATGTGTTTTGCATTAAAATAAAACAAGTAGCCACGAAAATACATAATAATTTGCGCAACAACGAATATGACAGTGGCCCTTTAATGGCGGACGAAACGCGAGCCACGTCATGGCCATACCCTGAGTATATAGGTACCCTAGGTTCCGATGCTTAACACGTACGTTTCTTATCTAAAATAGTGTATATGGTCTGTGATCCGTGTTAGAATGACGGCTAGTAGTTATTTACATAGATGTTACAATTGTCACAGCACTGTTGAACGACACGCTATTTTAGCATTGCATAGTAAACATCTTGAAGCTGATTCGAGAATGGTTTACCATCTTAGCCGGGTGACTAGTGGTAAAATCGTAATCAGTTCGGCAGACACGGATGTACTCGTATTAATCATTCTCATTGGTAACTTGCACCATATAAACAAGGATGTGAAGGTGTAGTTACAAACTGACAAAGCAACAAAAAAATATAGACGGTTTTTGAGTATTGCGAAGATTTCAGAGGCTATGAGTTCAATAATAATCCGGAATATATATAAATATATAAGGATTTATTAATATAAATTAAAATGTACAAAGGTTGGTTATAAATGAGTGGATCGACTGTTCGATAGGACGAGCCCCTAGACTTCACTGTCTCCCTATCGTACAGTCGGCCATTATATTTTACGTAAAGCTAAGTTAGCAAAAGAAATTGACGTCCGATCTACTTATTTATTAATAATACTTATTCGGCACTTGCATACCTCTTGCGAATACTTATTCGGCAATTGCATATTAATTTGGAAATACTTGTGACGTTATTTATGTGCTGACTTTGGTTTGCATACCTCCCCTCTTTAAAAATTAGCTTCCTTTGAGGCACAATTTTTCTTAACTATGGAGGCCACGTTCTATGGGGTGCCCTTTTTCTGGTGGAGGAGCACTTGGTGACGTGGTGGTGGAGCTTCCTTTGGATGCCATCTGCTTCCTAGGACTGGTATGTTGATTATCCACCTTTGGTTTTCTGGCAGGCCCCTGTGGTTTCTCTTGTGTTGTGTCGATAGTATGCGGGGGTTCTTCTGGTGGCGCACTAGGTGTTCTAAGTTCATTGCTATCTATAATGATTTCCTGCATTTCTTGTTCATGGTATGGCTATCGTGTACAAGCTACAGACTTATATAAATTATATCCATTTAAGAAAGAATCCAGAATATATTTAAATAAAATTATGATCGTATAGATACCAATGAATCCTGACATGAACATCCCTAGGCTGGAAAACCAACCCAACATTTGCTTCAAGACAGATGTAGCCAGTGGCTTTATATCCTCCTTTGTGAATAGGTCGAGAGTCGTTAGTCCTTGACTCTCTGTGTCTCTGCCTACTACCCTTCTCGTGATTATGTTTGAAATGGCTTGCCTCTCGATCCCGAAGAGTAGAGCATCTTGTGCTGTTTTCACCTCTCTCTCGGTATAGATGCCAGCATTCCCCATGTCGAACAATGGTTTGAAGTTGAACTCTGGTTCCTGTTGAATGGTGAGGATCTCTGGTTCTACTCCATGAATGGGGTGTGGTCGGATACCAATCCATTTTCCTTCCACTAGAAATATTGATGGGGCGATATTGCTACAATCTATTTGCATACCTTTGTCTTGAAGTATATGAGTAATGGGTGTTAAATAAAGCTCTTCTTTTTCTGCATATACTGGGAGTTCGTTATAGCATGCGTCGGTCCTGCGCACCTTCACTACCTTGGGTGAGCACTGCATGATGTGGATGACTTCTCCCATAACTCTTCCTATGTATCCCAGTTTATTTCGAAGCAGGGCGCTAACTGGATTTGGGGCAAGTGGAGCTAACAATAATAGATTTTTTAACATGTCTCTATGAGGCATTGTCGATGAATAATATCTGCGTACATTGATCGCATCTCCCTCTTAAAGGCATGCTCAACATATAAAATTTTTGTGTTCAAGTATGACAAAAGATTTATATTCTTTGGATTTTGAATGCTTTTTTCGAAATATGTGATGCCAATCTCAGTTTTGAAAACTACTAATAATTTAGGTTCTCAGTGAGCCACATTTCTAAATTGCATTTGCTTGTTTTCTGAATTAATCTTAACGCAAATACTTTATTCCCCTTGTTCTAGCACAATGTAACGCTTTTCATGATGAAATTTGGTTTTACTTGTGTCCACAATAGATACTTCTCCCTCACAGAGAACAGTCATGTTGGATTCGTCACACTGCCCTGACGATGTCCTTTCCCATACTGACTCGCCAATTTCGGTGTCCATGTAGTAGCCCTCTAAGAAAGAACAAACTGAACCACTGTTTAGTACGATTTCATTTGATTCAAGCCTAACGCTAGCCGTGTAGTCCTTTATTGAAATTTTTACCGTGGCCAAAACCAGCACGCTTTTCCAGGTTATACCGTTCTCTGTATACAAGATGATTCACATACTGAGTTCCGAATCCTCTGAAGACCTTGATTCGGTGCATGAGTCTGCATTCCTCTGGACCGACCTCGTGGATGTAAGTTAGTAATCCCTGTTGCACAGAAGACGTGTGACTGTGCATGCCGCAGTGTTGTACAAGTCGTGTGACCTCGACAAGGCAGGCGTAAAATTGTACCGTTTGGAATTCATTCTCTAGAATGACCTGGATGATTTTTCTTGTCTCTGTGTATCCCTTATCGATGTCTGGACAATCCGCCACTTAGTGAAACTGTTGTTATATTTGTGGTAGGACCTCGGCAATCGAAACCGATGATGGCATGAGAGACGGTGATGATGGACATGAATATGATGACGGCACTCTTCATCTGGAACAAAGAGAGTAAGGTGTTTTTTGTGGGAGTGGCTGTGTCAGGCCGGACACTACTGCAGTTTGGTCCAGCCCTGTCTCTCCGCCAAGTAGTACTCCTTTTTCTCTTTCTTCGTCATTTTGTACCGATGTATAGGGAGGGGGCGTAGTACACGTAAATCCTCTGTAGCTACTAGAGGATTGTATGCGGCTTCCTCCAAATTGTCCCAATTCTCTTCTCTGCTTGCCATTTTATTGATTTTTTCGCCACAGCCTCCCAGTATATCTGCGGCATGGGACCTTGTTCATCACAATGGTCCCAATTCTCTGGTTCACTGGATCGTTGCGGTGTTAGCTGCCTACTGGTGCGGGGGGGTTGAACTGGTCCGCAAGCCTTCGAACTGTTGCTGCGGATTTGGTCCCATTTCATCGCAACTGTCCCAGTTCTCGGCGCAGTGGACTACGTATTGAGCGGCCATCTGAAACAAACCTTATTGTTTTCATCTTGGGGAAAGAATACATGGATGCTGAGGTGCTGGGCCTTTACTACGGGTGTGGTAATTGGGTACAGAAGTAGTGGTAGTGTCTGTTTGTGCTTGCCGTACTAATGCATCTATCATCAGACTGTCCTGAGTTATTTTATGCATCATCTCTGGGTCTACTGCATTTCTATTTTCCTCCTCTGGACTGATCACTTCTTCATCTTTTGGTGTACTTGTTTCTTCGCTCTCATCTTCTTGATCCAAAAGGCTCTCATCCCTAAATGGTTTTAAACGGTTGGCATGCACCGTTAGATTTTTTCCGGACTTCGGTTGTTTAATTTTATATGTCACGGGTCCCATTATTTCCGTTATGAAGTACGGTCCTGTCCATGGCTTGTGTAGTTTTCGTGACGTACCTGCATGTATTGCTGGGTTATGCAAGTATATTGCGTCACCGATTTTGTAGACTGCTGACTTGGTGTTTTTGTTAAATTGTTTATGCGTTTTCTCTGTTGCCTTGTTGATGTTTTGCTTTACTGTATTGAAAGCAATTTGCAACTTTTGCTTTAATTCTGACGCATAATTGTCTGCATAATCATACCGTAGACTTGAGGTCTTGTTATGTCGTCATACGGGAATTCCATATCACGACCGTGCATTAAGAAGAATGGTGTCTCGTTTGTACTATTATGCACGCTACTTCTGTATGCCAGTAGCACGAATGGCAACCATTCATCCCAGTCGGTTTGATCTCTATTCACAAAGTGAGACAAAATGTCCTTGAAGACGCGATGACTTCGCTCTATCATCCCATTTGTTTGTGGTCGGTATGCCGTTGTTTGTAGTTTTTCGACGCCAAATATTTTACAAACTTCTCTAAAAATTTCAGAAGTGAAATTTGCGCCTTAGTCTGTCAGCAGTTGTCTTGGAGCCCGTGTCTTGAGATAATTTCTTGTGACAATATTTTTGAAATTGTTGATGCTTTCTGGTCTGGTATAATGAATGCTTCTGGATATTTCGTGAAGTGGTCCTGGAAAGTTAAGATGTATTTGTTCCCTTTCATGCTTGTTGTTAATGGACCGACAATATCTATTGAGACCCTTTCCATTGGCCTACTAACTTCATTGAACTTTTGAAGTGGCACAGGCTTGTGACGTTTTCCTCTGATTGTATGAATGACATTTCTTGCAATAGTCTTCAATGTCTTTAGCCATTGCTTTCCAAAAAAAAAAAAAATTCCTTGATTCGGCTGTATGTCTTCTCAAACCCCTGATGTCCCGCATACGGTAGGTTGTGGTAATCGTGTATTACCTTGAATTTCATGGATACTGGTACTACGAGTTGATGATGACGTTCATTATTTGAATTTTCTTTGAAGATTAACCCTTTGTCATCCGTGAAATATCCTTCATTACTGAAGAGCTTGTACTTCTTTGTGTGATTGCGGCTGATTTCAATATATATAAATATATAAATCGTAGAAATGGGCTATAGTAGGTCGAGGAGAAATTAAATAAACGAGGAAAGAAATTGTGAAAAATTCATGGACCTCGCTGGGATTTGAACCCAGGGCCTGGGTTCCATGAATTTTTCACAATTTCTTTCTTCGTTTATTTAATTTCTCCTCGACCTACTATAGCCCATTTCTACGATTTAAACATTTAGTGGGGTCCACAATAATTATAATATATAAATATAGGAACACTAACCGCAATCACACGGTGTAAAAAAATAAATTTTAAATTTTAAAAAAAACTAAAAAACTAAATCGAGAAAATTTTGATATTTAATATATTTTTTAATTACAAACAACTGAACTTTTTCTTTTATTCTATCGTCATGGTTCTGGTTTTTTTATGTGTCGAAAATATTATCATAGTCGCCACAAGCTGTTGCACTGCGGCATCCTGGCATTGTTTATTTGCTATCATGTGTTTATCCCATATTGGTTCATATGTTCCTTCAACTTCTACAGCATTAATTGGTATTCTTGAGAGTACGTCTGCGTTCACATGCTTCTTCCCCGCTCTATGTTCGATCTTGTACTCGTATTCTAGGAGAGTAAGCGCCCATCTTGCCAAACGTGATTGTGGATTGCTAATCGAAAATAGCCATTTCAGTGGTTGATGGTCAGTTATTATTGTGAATTTTCTTCCATATAGATAGCATCGATAGTATTTTACATCCCAGATTATCGCAATACATTCTTGTTCGGTGGTAGTGTAATTTACTTCAGCTTTATTTAACTGACGACTTGTAAAAGCTATGGGCCTCTCATATCCGTCGCATTTCTGACTCAATATGGCACTTATATTTTTGCCGCTTGCATCGGTGGACAAGATGAATTCCTGGGTGAAATCTGGATGGGCTAAGAATGACTCGGAACACAGGGCATTCCTTAATGAAATGAATGCCTTTTCGCAATCTTCGGTCCAGATGAACGGCTCACTTTTTTGTGTCAATTTTGTGAGAAGTTTCGATGTTTTTGCGAAATCCTGTACAAATCTTCTGTAAAATCCTACTAGGTCGCAGAATGCCCTGATCTCCTTGACTGATTTTGGCCTTGGATAATTTTGTATGACTGTAATTTTGTCTGGATCCGGTTTAACACCCTCTCCATTTATTATGTGGCCTAAATACTTCATTTCAGTCTTCAAAAAATTGCATTTACTGGGTTAAGATTTGCCTGTCTCAGTCTCTTGAAAACCTCCGTGAGTCGTTCGGGTTCGAGATGTTCGTCTGCTCCGTTCCCATTGAACTTGGTCTTCTAGTTGTACTTGCCAGTAGCTGGATGCTAAATCTAGGATAGTGAATAGATTTGCATTTCCTAACTGATCCAGGGTTTCTTGCATGTTGGCCACAGGAAAGTAATCCTTCTTTGTTACTTTGTTCAAACCCCTGAAGTCGATACACACCCTTATTTTTTCTTCCCCGTTTTCGGATTTCTTCGTTACGATGACCACTGGTGCTGACCATGGTGAATCTGAGGGTTCTATTACCTCTGCTTCACGCATTTTCTTCAATTCTTTAGTTAACGGCTCTTGTTGGCTGTGAGGTACTCGGTGTTGTGCTTTGGCTATAGGCGGCACAGTAAATTAAGTAATTTACTTTTTACCTCTTCCGGCAAATAGTGCTTGTGGACTTCTTCCCGTGGACTTGGCTTGTCCCCGCTTCTTCGGATTGTCAGCTACCTCGACTTGTTGCCCTCTTCTTGACATGGTCGACGGATGCTGTCCTTTATTGTTTTGAGCCTGTATGTTTCCAGCGCTCTTCCCTCGAGAATTCTTCCCTTTTCCGACTACAGCTGTCCCGACTGGTCCTTTTGATGTGGTCGGCGAATGCTGCTCCTTTGGAGCCTGTTGATTTCCAGCGCTCCCCTTCTCAAGTACGGCCGATTTGCCGATTACCATATTCTTCCCTAATAGAAGCTCTTGATTTGTGAAGTTCATCAACTTCACCGGTACCTCTTTTTCTGCTTTTGCTATGACTCTTGCCGCCACAACCCCATGGGTCCTTAGCTCTACCGGTTCCACCACAATGTCTTGCCCTGGATTGATCAGATCCTGGACTGCAGTACACTCGAATTCAGAATTTGGAGGAATCTTCACGGCGCTCTTCAATCTATCCAATCCACTGGTTTGTGTGACTGATTCTTCTCGATGAAGGGAGCCCTTCGCCATATTTTAAATTACCGCGTCCTTATCTCGACTTGTGATGGCTGCTTGCTGAATACGTGCCTGAGCGTTGTTTTGCTTATCAGACATTGTTACTCGTCGCTCCACATTTCTCGCTGACGTTATTGGCTTGGGTTGCGACATCACTTCCAATGACATTGACTGGCGCTGTCGCGGCCATATTTTCCAGGTCAGTGTTGCTCAGCAAATTCAAACGTATGTTTTGAAATCGTACATCCTCTCGCGACACGAGCACGTCGAATTTACTAATGAAGTCTCTACCTAATAAGTCATCTGCATCTAAATCTAAATTATCTGAGAAAACTACCATCTTTTGTCGGAAACTAGAATTTTGGCAATCAAATTTTATTTTACTTGTGCCGTAGTACGACACTGTTGCACCCGTTATTGCTTTTAAACGCCCAATATCTCCATTTTGGATTCTATGCCCCTTTACAATTTTTTTCTTAATAATTAACACCCTTGACCCTGAAATTTGGGTCTTTGTGACGGGGCACGCTTGATATGTGATTTCCGTTTAAATTCTGAGATCGGTGTTCTCCTTGTGCTCTGTTGGTGCCTTTGCTGTTTCCTTGACTGCCTCCAGATGGTCCTTTGTATCTGCTATAATTTTTGTTCCTATTCTGATTAATATTTGCCCTGCAGTCTTTTGCATAGTGCCCTAGTTTCCTATAACGTGCACAGGAATTTTTTCTCCTGCACTCTCGTCGCATGTGTCCCATCTCTCCACAATTGTAACATTTTATAACTTGTTGAGATGATCTTTTATTTACCACTCCTACTTCTAGACAACCCTTTTTCTGCGGCTAGTTCTAATTCTTCTTCCTCTGCCAGTTCTACAGCTTCTTCAAATGTTAGATCAGTTTTATTTTTCAAAGTTTGCTTGATAATTTTTTTAATATCAGTTCTAAGTCCATCTTTAAATCGAGATAAAATTAGATAATTTATATAACTTTCATTCGCGCTTTCTACTTTTAATAATTCTACCTTTTGACCCCTTAAACGTTCTGCAAAATTTTGTATTGATTCCCTACATTTTGTGTACAATTCCAAAATTCTTTGTTAGTTTGGGCTGCATATTTACGTTTAGAAAATCTTTTTGTAAATTTTTGTTTAAATTCTGCAAATGATATTGTTACAAGATGTAATTCTGTAGTTTAAAGCCTCCCCATTTAATTTTGTACGAACTAGGTCTACTATATCTTTGTCATCAAACTTTCTAACACTTGTTGTTACAAGTACTTTTCTAAAAAAATCTTCTACTTTGTCACCATAAAATTCTGGTATTTGTGCTATTATCGCACTTCTTAACGATACCATTTCTGCTTCTGATTTAACTACTGCTGGCAGATTTGATTTATTAGAACTACCCGCCGGACTACTACCCACATTACCGCCCGCTGGCATGTTATTTATATATATGTGAATAAAATATTTTGAAACAAATCATACTCCACAAGTGGTTCAGATATACTGGCCATCCTGGTCTGGCAAAGTTTCCCAAAACCGCTGCCACCAATTTGTAACCCGCCTTTATGAGGCGAATTTACAAATAATATTTAAAGTGGGTTCTTACCAGGCTGGAGGTGCAATTTGTAACAAAGTCAAATTATTTGTAATAAATAAAGAGTTTACTTACTGCAGATTCTTTTTCCTCTGATTCGCTCGTGGTATTTTCTTGAGGATTTGGAGAGATCAGGATATTGATAAGGGGGTTGGTAATAATCTGGAATATATATAAATATATATAAGGATTTATTAATATAAATTAAAATGCACAAAGGTTGGTTATAAATAAGTGGATCGACTGTTCGATAGGACGAGCCCCTGGACTTCACTGTCTCCCTATCGTACAGTCGGCCATTATATATTTTCGTAAAGCTAAGTCAGCAAAAGAAATTGACGTCCGATATACTTATTTCTTAATAATACTTATTCGGCACTTGCATACCTCTTGCGAATACTTATTCGGCAATTGCATATTAATTTGGAAATACTTGTGACGTTATTTATGTGCTGACTATGGTTTACAAAACCATGGGATGAAAATTATAGAAAGATCTGTGTGTTCTATGTACAGGAAAAAGAAATTCTCGAGTGATAATGAGTTGAAACTAATCATTTTTTTGGATACATATCTGCCAAAAAACTACGAAAAAGAAACCTGTCAGCCAGAAAAATGAAACCTGCATCAGTGCCACCGTGCAGAAGAAAAAAAAAACGATGTCAGTACGTGACTGCGATATAGTCTAATTTTCACCAGTCTAATCCTCCACCACTATTATCTGAAATATACGGATGGAAAATCATTTACAAAATTATGATTAAATTTTTTTCTTCAAAACGAGCAATTTATTATTTTAAAATAATTACTTATATTAGCCGCAAAACCATTAGAAATATGAAGATCTACAGAGTTTCTTCTCTGCTGCACAAATTCAACCATGTTTGAGTGGCAGAGTAAGTTTGATGGTGTGATGTCCAGTTTAATAATTGTTAAAAATGAACGAGAATCAAATAACAAAATATTGCCGCTTCTAAAGTAAGATTTTGGATTTTGTCTGCCACTCGAACCCGATCATGTATGAGTGGCATATTGAGATATTTCATGTCCCTAAGATACCAAGTTTAGATATCAAATGACTCGATTTTGGTGCTTGTAAAGTCTGATTTTAGTTTTCATCTGCCGCTCCAACTCGGCCACGTACGAGTGGCAGATTGAGTGATTTCATGCCAATAAAGCACCTAGTTTCAGGAGATGCAATAATTAAGAGGGGTCAAATAGGTCGATCTTGACCTTCTTAAAATTAGATTTTGGATTTCGTTTGCCGGTCGAACCAAGCCATGTGCAAGTGGCAGATTGGGCGATTTCATGTCTCTAAAATACCTTAGGTGATATTAGAATTTATGGGAGTCAAATAATTCGATTTTAAAGTCAGATTTTGGATTTCGTCTGCCGCTCCAACGCCACCATGTACGAGTGACAGATTGGGCGATTTCATGTCCCTGGAATATCTACTTTTAGGTGATACTAGAATTAATGGGAGTCAAATAACTATATTTTTTAAGATTTGATATCTCTTTCAATTTTTATTTAGACCATATTGAGTTAGCAGAATAATAATTTTTTACTCTACTATATCGATAGATTTCATAAACCAACTTAAAAATTGGGGTCAAATAACTCAAGATTTTTGTCAATTATCAATTCATATTAAGCAATTAAAACTGTCGCAATTTCTCGATTAAGGGAGAATGAAGAGCAGAGATTGCGAAAATTATTGATAAGAGTTTCATTTAGGAGATTGACGTCCCTCTGTACTACTTGATCAAATGAAAGATTTGTCACAAAAATCTTTATCTGATCAAGCTTTAAAATTTTTGTGGTTACAGCGACTACCAATAAACGTGAAAGTTGTACTATCTGTTAGCAAGGACGATTTAACTGATTTAGCATTAATGGCCGATCGTATTTTAGAAGTTACTCAGTCATCAAATTTATGTACTCTTTTTTCAACTGCTAAAAATTTTGAATCATTAACTACAGAGACAAATCTTCTACCGAGAGGAAATGCTGGTACCATCGCAGATTTTGCAATTTTGCACGTAAATGTATTTATCTATGCTCTTTTAAGATATCAAGTGTTCAGGAAAATGACAACCTTCATCGCTAGAAGCGGTTAGTGCTGAAATGTCAAATAACCATCAACCATGTCTTTATTGTTCGCCTAATGGATTCTAAAGTAGGTACTAGATTTTTGGTAGTCATTGGTGCACACTACCTGTCGTTGCTACTAATCCCTTGAACAAACATTTTAATCCTCAAGTTTTAATCTTTTACACAGCATCAAGTAGTCCTGTTAAGACATACTGTGATGGTAGCCCCTGTTTGGGCGTCATTTGTGACGGCGCTATTTGTGACGGCGCTTGTCCCTGTTCGGGCGCCATTTGTGACGCCGGTCCTGTGGGATGAGGCGCCATCTTGTCCTCTCTGCCAGCAAGGTTCGGGTGGCTTGGGCGCCTTCGGCGGATGCTGAAAGAGAGGATGGTTTGCCGGATAGCTAACTGTGGAGGTGGGTTAGAGTTTGTGTCAGAAAAAGCACGTAGTTAACTTAACCAACTACTTTATTATTACCAACGTAATGTAAACTTAAAATGTAACAAACAAATAAAGATTGAAAACCCTTTGTAAAAAAAAACTGTGACGGACTGAGTTAAACTACAAGGGAACTGTGCTCCCGCGACACGGCAATAGCACAGTCTCTTACGGCGGTAAGTAAAAATTGTAATTATCTAATAAAAGATAAAGTACAAAACGGACGGCGGTTATCTCTGCGAGTGGTGAATTTCAATCACCCAAACTCGACTTAAAAAAATTACGGCGCAGTCTCTTTATCCACGAGAGACGGACGGCAGTACGACTTCACGACTCAAGCGTTCTTGCAGACTCGGCCTAAGCGGTCTGTATCGCAGCTCGAATCCTAGGACTCCAGAAGAAGTCGCTCGGATGAACCCAAGATCTGCCTTCTCTGGACGGTGCACGGTCTTTTATACCCGGCATTTGGTATAACAAGACAATTCTCGCGTATTATGAAGAGGGGATAAACTTTACTTTAACATATGACTGACTGATGGCGTTTGCGAACGCTCCTTCAACAAAAACTAATTTAATAGAAATTGTAATAATTTCAGGCAGTCACAGTTTGTTGTAAACCATCATAAAAACATTGTTACAAATATTATAAAATAATATTTTACAATAATAATAAGAATTGAAAATGTCAATGACACGCCACTCATCAATTCACGGCGAAACATAACCTCTCATACAATGACAGTTGTAGTGATCAAATAAATGTGTAACACATCCTATCTACAACCAACAGCATAACAATAATATACAACAATGCACACGCTTCATATCATGGTTTTATATTACACAGGTAAGTCAAACATACATTTATTTACAAATCTCTGACTGTTAAAAATTCCAGCACGCTGCAATTTATTGTACGATATTATATCGTTGAGGTTAACCTGATTGTTTCTCGACAACAATGCTGAACGAGGTACGTATCGTCACAATACTGATCAAAACTTTTAACTGTAGATCATCTTAGTTTACGCAGAACAATGCGTTGCCCATTCGTTATTACTGATCTTTCAACACCTATTTTAGGTGCAGACTTCCTCCAGACAAAAGGAAAATAAAAAAAACTTTACAAAGGTTACAAAAGGAACATGATGAAATATAAAGAACAATAATAAAAATTAAAATAACATTAAATTGTGTGTCTTCTAATCTCTCCGCAGTCCAAAAATTTTTCAGGTGCAAAGGGTGTTTGTGTCTGTTTGTTTTTTGTTGTTTTTAGAATGTATTCTTGCTGGTTTAAGTCTGTCAATTGAAATATTTTGTAATGTGTTGTCTTTTTTAATTGTAAAATATTTGTCTCTGTTTGCTGTTACTTCGTAAGGACCTGTGTATATAGGGTCCAAAGGTCGTCTAATCGCGTCTGTCCGAACGTAAACGTCTCAATGAAAAAGGTCAGGATGTATGAAATGAGGTCGAGTATTTGTGTGTCTTGGGGCTGTTGCTTTTAAAGTTGTCATGAATTTTCTTAGTTTTTGGACGTAGAGTGGGATATTTTAAATAATGTTGACTCAAATTGTTTTCCGCGATCTGTTGTAATTTTTGATGGTACTCCGAATCTTGATACCCAGCCCCCTATAAATGCTTTAGCCATTGTTTCTATTTTGACATCCGGTAGTGGTATTGCTTCTGGCCATCTTGTAAATCTGTCTATGATAGTGAGTAGATAACGGAACCTTCGAGAAGTTGGTAATGGTCCGATAATGTCTAAATGTATAAAGTCGAAATGAACGGAAGGTAATTGGAATGTGTGCATTGGGGATTTTGTATGTTTAGTTATTTTACAAGATTGACATTTATTGCATTGTTGTGTCCATTGTTTAATATCAGTGTGCATATTTGGCCAAATGAATTTTGATGATATGAGTTTGCGTGTTGCTCTAATCCCCGGGTGTGATAGATTGTGGAATTGTTCGAAAACTGATTTCCGGAATGGGTTAGGTATAAAAGGTCTGAGTTTGTTTGAAGATGTGTCGGAGAAAATATGTAAATTTGTATTTGGGAATTTAATTTTTTAAAGCCGAATGGATGTATTTTTATTTTTACCTTCCGTCACCTCTAGGTAAGGAAGGTATTGTCAAAAAATTCGGTGGTGAGTTTTCATTGAATAAGCACGTTTTAGGGTCTTTACAATACGATTTTACTATTTTTACGATGATGTCTGTATATGTGTGTGTGTGTGTGTTCGTGTGTGCGTGCGTGTGTATGTGTGTGTGTGTGTGTGTGTGTGACCGCGTTTTCGGGCACGATATCTCCAATACTAGAATTCGAAAAATTACAATTCTTGCGTATTCCTCTTCCTTACAACCATATGCAGACCTGTTTAGATATTGGTTATAATTGGTCAACCGGAAGTACCCTCATTTGAAGATATTAACTGTTTTTCTTGAAAAAATCAGTTAAATGTTATTATAACTTAAAGAATATATTATTGTCTATACGATTTGATTGCATTTTATATTTGATATTCAACAGATATAGAATTAAAGAAGAATAACGATAATAAATTTTATATAAATTTCATAATTCAGCCAGCTATGCTAACTTAACCATGGAAACTGCTAATATATTCAGGTAATTCAAATTGACAGTATTAATAAAATGAACTCAATGAAAGAATAAGGGAAGTAACTCTAGTGTTAGAAGTTTCTAGATATAAGAGAGACGATTACATATTGGTTTGAACATGTCATGAGGAGAGATGAATATATTAATAGAAGGTGGAAGAAACATAGGAAGACCAAATATAAGATGAAAAGACTGTATTGTAGAAGACTTGAGAGAAAAGGAACTGAATGAGGACGACACGCAAAACAAAAATGAGTGGAAGAAGAAAATAAAAAATAGCGACCCCCTAACGAATGGGAAAAACTAAAGAAGAAGATGTCAGTGTCAAGTGCAATTTGCATAGTTTGTTAATGAAATAACTTTACTGGAAATATAGGATCTTTTGCAAGAAAATTTATGTATGGGGCGCGTGCAGTAACATGACTTTGACCCGTGTCAAAATGACAGCAATTAATTATGTCCATAACTGACAAGTGTTATAATTTTTCAATCAAAATTTCATAATTTTCTTATTTCATGAGGTTTGTTTGTTATCAGGAGTATGGAATTCAGTTGCCGAGAAAGGGAATAATCGATTTCTTTGTCTAAATTTTGATAGTGTGCCAATTTGTCGTAGTTCATGTGTTGTATGCTGATAATACCAAAAATTTATAATCTTTTGCAAGAAAATTTATGTATGGAATTTGTACATAATACACAGGATTGACGCAAGGTATTGTGCTGGCCACATCAGATTTTTAATTATATAATCGATTTCTTTGTCTAAATTTTGATAGTGTGCCAATTTGTCGTAGTTCATGTGTTGTATGCTGTTAATTGATGAGGTCGCGTGTTAATGCGTCTGCAGCGTTGTTAAATTTATCTTGTATGTGTCGTATATCTGTAGTGAAATGAGCGATGAAATCTAAATGACGTATTTCTCTTGGTGAGTGTGTGGAAGAATTTTTGTTAAAGGAATATGTTAGTGGTTTGTGGTCTGTTAAAATAAAAAATTCTTGCCCTTCAACATAGTAACGAAATTTCTTAATTGCTAAGTAAATAGCATACAATTCTCGACCAAAAGTACTATATTTCTTTTCAGTTTGTGTGAAAGTTTGTGAAAAAAAGCTAACGGTTTCAATTCGCCATTTTCAAACTGTTGTAGGACCGCGCCAGAGTCTGAGGCATCTACCATGATGCTAGTTGGTGTGTTCGGTTTTGGGGTTGATAAAGTAGTTAAATTGATCAATGCGTTTTTGATGTTTTTGATAGCTGTCAATTGTGTTTGATTAAGTTATAAATGTTTAGTTTTTGGCGTTTTGTTGTCTATTAATTTGTTGAGGGGTTCTAGAATAGTCGCGCAATTTGGAATGAATCTGTGATAAAAATTAATGAGGCCTAAAAATTCGCGTAACTGTTTTTGTGTGGCTGGTATAGGAAATGTTCGAATTGCTTCAACTTTTGATGGTGAAGGCATTATGCCGTTTTTGATAATTTGGTGACCTAGGAATTCTATTTGAGGTAAACCGAATTGGCATTTTTCGAGGTTGTATTGTTGTAATCTGTCGAAAAGTAATTGAAGGTGTTGAATATGTTCTTCTTCTGAAAAGCTGACGATGAGAATGTCATCTATGTACGCAAAACAGAAGTTTAAGTTACGTGTTACTTCATCTATTAGGCGCTGGAATGTTTGTGCACTGTTACGTAATCCAAAAGGCATTTTAGTATATTCGAAAAGGCCGAATGGTGTCGTGATTGCTGTTTTTTAAATTGATGAATTATCCATAGGTATTTGGTGATAAGCTTTAACTATATCAATTTTGGAGAATATAATTGCGTTTCCTATATTGATGGCGAAATCTTGTATGTGTGGGATTGGATAACGATCAGGAAGTGTAATTTTGTTGAGTGCTCTGTAGTCCCCACAAGGTCACCAGATGTTTGGCAATTTTTTAGGTACCATATGTAAAGCGGATGACCAATTGCTGGAAGGTTGATGTATGATGCCTAAATTGAGTAATTCATCAAATTACTTTTTAGCTTAGGCAGCGCGGTCTACAGGAAACAGGTGAACTGTCTGTAACTATGCGATGAGTGACATTATGTTTAATTTTGATGATTGATGTGAAAGGATTTGTCAAAGAAGGATATTTTGATAATAATTGCAGGAATTTATTATTTGGCTCCACTGTCGCTACATATGGGTCTTTTGAAATTGATTGATGAGTATATAATTTACGATTACAGTAGAACCCCGGTTAACCGAAATAAAGGGGGCGCAGCCGTTTAGGATAACGATTTTTTCGGTTAACCCATTAACATCTAAAAATAGCCTACATATGTACTAAAATGGGTGTGTAGGGGAAATGAATTATTTTGAAACAATGTATATTACATAATATACATATGTAGTTATAGTTATTAGATACAGTACAGTATGTACATAAGTTTTCAACTTCTTTGATAGCAGCTAATTTATCCGTAATAGAAATCACAACACGCTTCCGGTTAAATGCATTCTCACAACAATACGTAAAGACACACACAAAAAAACCTACGTTCCACTCTACTATTCATTTGCGAGCCCCGTGCGAGCTCCCCGTCGCTACAGCCCGCCTGTGGAATGAAGCCGGACAGTAAGTGGTGCTACATAATCATTCGTGGAACTGATAATTATACGTGGAATTGTTTCGGTTAACCCGGGTTTCGGTTGACCCGAGTTCGGTTAACCGGGGTTCTACTGTATTTACATCAATTATTATATTGAATTGTCTCAAAAAATCTGCTCCTAAAATTGCATGTTTGACATTCGCAATTATAAATTCCCACTTGAATAGTCTGAGAAGTCCAATGTCTATAGCTAAAAGTGTACGACCGTATATGTCAATTTTAGTATTGTTAATGGGGACTTATGATTTTGACGTCATCGGCGGCGGATCGGCAGCGGACCTCCCTCCACTCAATTTAGAAAGGGACAAGAAATTTTTAGAAAGAGACAGGTGATATACCATGGCCGAGTCGATCAAATGCTTTCCCTCTTCAGCACCACACCGTTGATCCATAATTTGTTACTTAGTCAGCAAAGTTTGGTTGTTATTATGTGTAGTGATTGTTATTAATGAAACATTGCGGAATCGAATCTTTCTAATTCTCACGGAGAGAAAACAAATTCGATTTCATCGTTTCAATTTGAAAAAACATGAACTGAATCCATGTAAACACTACAAATTCCACTGTTTAGAGAGACGGAAAAATATAATGAAATTTCTTTTAGTGTATATCCACGTCTTAATCTTATTAAAGTCATACATAATTTGTCTCTGGATGTTAAATTATTAAATTTAGTTTTCTTTGGGGTTTTTTTTTGGAAATATCTGTATTTCAACTTTGGCATAACAGTGGGATTTAACAAATCACATAGACCATTAAAATGTTCTACTGATAAATCGGTGAAATATATAAATTTTACAGCATCATTGCTTGATAAATTATAATTTAGTTTCCAATTATTGACAAATTTAGTTTCATTTCTCGATGTCTCTACAGCACCAAATAACTTTCTTACATAATAATTGTTGACTGTTTGGGTACTACTTTCCTTATTAATCTTTATTTCTGTTTGTGTGGAGTTATCAATTTTTATGTGTTTTTATTAATATAAACTTGTGTCTATTAGTAGACAGCTTTATTAAAGTTGCTGGAGTTGCTGTACTTGTTTTTCCAAAATAAGTTTGATTATGTTTGTCCACTTTACAAACATAGGTTTGCGTCATTTTATTGTGATTTTGTACATAATTAAACTTATCACAGGTTCCTATAAATACATTACTAATTCATATTCAATTTATATTAATCATATTATTTCAACTTCCGTGTTCAGTCTCAGACATGTTCATGTTTCTTTTCAAACAATGGTTGTTGTGATCACGTAGGACCAAATATGGATCACGTGATAAACGTCAAACTTAGAGCTAAATCTTGCTCACTACATAACTAATTATTAAATACTTTTTACGCACCAGATGGCGACCAAAATATTTGAATTGTTTAGTCTCCATTGCATTAAGAGTATGTTTTTGTAGGTTATAAGAATGTTTATATTTTGGTGGAATGACACTCACCTCTGAACCTGAATCGATCAAAAACTGACAACCAGATAAAATGTCTGTGACAAAAATAAGTGGACTTTTGACGGAGGGATTAGTTCTGGAATAAGAAAATGAATTATAATTTGTAGATGGTAATAAAAAATTAGTATTGACCATATATTTCTGGAACGTTTTCTTGTGACTGGAGAAATATTTGCATTCGGGGCTACATTTCTTGGCGGCAGGACCAAAATTGTGATGGTACCAGCAGATAGAGTTGTCACGCTCTTGTAGTTGGAGTGGAGGTGTCGCATGTGATGTAAACCGGGGCGGAGGTGTTGTTGATGGGGTTCGTATAATTTTACGTGAATAAACAGAATCATATTGATTTTGAGCCAAAGCGGTGAGTGCTCGCTTTATGTCTAATATATCTGCTTGAATAGTCGTTGGATTGTACGAGTTGACATTTGTAGTATTAACTTTGGCAGGTCGCTCAATTTCAATCATTTTATCAGCTAAATCAGCTTTTTCTTCAATTGACAATTTTTTTGACGATATTAACATTTGTTGAATATGCGCTGGTAGTTTTTGTAGAAAGAAATGTTCTAGTAGCGTACTGTTTTGATTGTTGCTTCCTTGCTAGCTACTTCATTTTTCGTAATGGCATGTCGTTGTCCAAATTCGTAATGTTTAATAACGTATTTAAATTTTGAAAATTTGTAGGTGTTCTTTTTCATAATTCTGTTTTTGTTGTAGTGTAAAGTGTAAGGATCCTTAATTGGGCGGTTCAATATTAAGTCTGATTTCATTTGCATATTCTGGTCGAAGTGAAGTAATTCGTGTGTTATATCTACCAACCTCAGAAGTGATGCGTCGAGAATCAAATATAATTTCGGCTTGTTGGAACCATAGTTCAGGATCTTCGGCCCAAAATTCTGGTAAATTACTTGAAGTGCTCAAATATTAGCTTGATCTTGTTCAATGCTGTTTGTCGTGGCGGAGTCTTCAATGATTGGACTGGGCGAAGTCATGTTGCAAGGTCGCGTGTTAAACCAAAGGGGTCACCAGTTGTAACAGTGGTAGCCGTTACTCAATATGTAAAATAAACTTTTGGATAATGAAATTGTATAACAAATTGTAAATAGTTATTAAGAAGATTTAATGACGTTGTATTACAAATGAATTACAAAATTACAAATATTTATTTTTCTTTTGTTGCAAAGTAATCTCGGGAAAAAAGAGTAACAATAGCCTAAGACGACGAGGATAATTTGATGTCGCTACAAATTTAACACTTCGTCCGATCTGATAGATACAGGACCAACCATTTTGTGTGTCGCGGCATGATTTTAAATTATAAAAACCCCCACTCCTTAGTAGCCTCCTTTTTTACATCTACTATGTATACGTATACTTTAGTTTGTATTCGAATCTCGAACATCTTGACAATCAATATTTTGTTCTTAGAGGTACACTGCGCCCGATTGTGCACTATGCTTGCAACATGGTAAGTTATATGAAGTTTATGTTTAAATAACCACTACGGAGCTTGATAGTGAACTTTAGTACTGTTGCGTTTTGGCTTTGCTACTACGATATGTTTATAATAATGATTCCCACGTAATTTCTCTCACTTGTGAGTTTTGTTCTATATAATAAAATATTGATTTACATAAGTATTTTTTTTATTCGTTTTCAAAACATGTACTTTGGTAAATACAAAACAATAAATTTCATAAATATATAAAATCTGATCCTGTCGGATTCACTGTGCCCCAATGTGTACACATAGTTACTACGCCCGACAGAAAGTTGAACGTTTTCATATTCCAGCACCAGATATTCCGACTACTCGTGATAGAAACAATTTGACATCCTATTTATTCCAAACTATCGAAGAGTTCCTCCTGACAAGTAGACAAATGCTCGAGTGGAATTTCAAACAATGGTCGAATAAGGAATTTTTCGTCCCTCAAAGAGTCCCTGACCTTCATCCTTGCATATGATGAAATTTTAAGAATTACGTCGTTTTTTTGGATTAATACATTTTTATAGACGATGTCTTCCTAAATCTGCTGCAATGCAACAAATTTTATACTATGTCATTCCCGGTAATAAGAAAAAAGATAAACGACAAATTTCATGGATAAATGAAGCTATTACCGCTTTTGAAGAACTAAAACCCATCGGAAAAGCAATTATCTTGCGCGAACTCCTGTACCTCACAGTAGATGCTTCGAGTTCCGCTATTGGCGCTGCTCTTCAACAACAACAAAACTCAAGTATTGTTTAATTGTCTTCTGCCGTAGTTTAACTTCTACTCAATGTAAATATTCTACCTATGACCGAGAATTACTTGCCGCATATTCTGCAATAAAATATTTTCGGCCGTTACTAGAAGGTCGCACATTTACAAGTTTTTCTGATCATCGACCCCTTTCAACAGTTTTCAATAAAAAATTAGACAAAGCTTTACTGTGTCAATAAAGACAACTTGATTTTAGTAGTCAATACACTACAGATATCCGTTTCATCCATATATACATAAAATCACGCATGTCTCACAATAATGCTTTGGTGTAAAGCTTTTTAAAGTTCGAAATGACTTGCTGATCCATGGGCTGAAGTAGTGGAGTGGTATTGGGAGGAAGGAACTTCACCTTAATGAACTCGAATTCCTCCAGTAAGTCATCCTCGAGACAACTTTGAGTGGCAGATTATTTTCTAAAAGGTATTTTTTCACTGTAGGACCGACGACCTCATTGATCCACTCAACGAACAAGATACGAGTGACCCAAAGCTTTGCTGTTGGACCTCCACATAACGTTTAACTGACTCTTCTGTACCTTGTATTTCTTGAAGGCTCGTGGATTCTCGGAATGATACACCAGCAAGGGCTTAATTTTAAAATCCCAGCTTGCATTAGCACAAAACAAAAGGGTGAGACGGTCTTTCATGGGCTTGTGACCAGGCATTGCTTTCTCTTCTATAGTAATGTAAGTCCTCTTTGGCATCTTTTTCCAAAAAAGCCCTATTTCGTCATAGTTAAAAACTTGTTGTGGTAGGTAACCCTCGGAAATCATGAGTTTCGGAAATTCGGTGGCGAACGCCTCAGCTGCCTTAAGGTCCGAACTTGCAGCTTCTTCGTGTCGCACAACACTATGGATACCACTTCTCTTCTTAAAGTTGTCAAACCAGCCCCTGCTCGTTTTGAAGCCTTCTTCGTATCTTATCGACGTATCTGGCAGTTTACTTATGAGATCGGCGTACAAAATCTTTGCTATATATATATATATATATATATATATATATATATATATATATATATATATATATATATATATATATATATATATATATGTCAAGATAACTAAATAGTGGTATATGTGCATTTAGGAATTTGTATGCATTTCCTTTTAAATTACACTGGGGTCTTCACTATTTTTAAATAATTTTTATGAATCCATCTAAACTGAAAACGATTTGTAGTTTTAATAATGTTATTCCATAATTTTTCTTTCAATATTCTGTGACGTACGTAGATATAGAAATGATTTTTGTTTTCAAACAATGGACTTCTATATAATAATATATAAATATGTTAAAGTAACTATTGTGGTTAATAATTGGAAATATACGAGGTTAATAAGTAAATTAATAAATTCATCATTGTGTAAGCACGATGCACCGATCTGTATACTTTCGTGTCCGAATCCATACTGATTCATTCATAATAATTTCTTGGCTACTAATTGTAGTCTTTAATTATCGTTACATCACACCCCGAGATAGTAATTATCTCTATAAAACATAAACAACTAATTGAACGTAGGGTCTTAGGTAACCATTACATATAAGGGCATCAGCACCCTTCACTCGTCCCAGGCATGGCATTCGCACCAGCCCACAAACACTAGGGTATCACACCCACCTTGAGTATGGAATCAGCACCATCTCATAAACACTAGGGTATCACACCCACCTTGAGTGTGGAATCAGCACCATCTCATAAACACTAGGGTATCACACCCACCTTGAGTATGGAATCAGCACCATCTCATAAACACTAGGGTATCACACCCACCTTGAGTATGGAATCAGCACCATCTCATAAACACTAGGGTATCACACCCACCTTGAGTATGGAATCAGCACCATCTCATAAACACTAGGGTATCACACCCACCTTGAGTATGGAATCAGCACCATCTCATAAACACTATTCTCTGACAATACGCGAAAAGATAGCCAACCGTTCTCTTCAATGTTCAGGAAGCTACTGCCATAATGATAGAGGTGGTGTAATCAGTAATACTCATTAATTGCCTAAAGAATTTATTAAATACCTCAAAATTAGATGTAACAAAAATATTAGTTTGGAATACTGTTCACAATTGTTAACTTAAAATAGCAACAAACCGATAATGTTATATTAACAACAATAAAATGAGGACCAAAGCAGCTAATGGGTTTTAATAACTAATGAACACTTGGGGTTGCTGACATTATTTATGTATATCCTTGAAGCACTTACAAAGCACAAACATTTGACACAAATTTGGTTGTTTGTGCTTCTAGGGTGGTTGCTGAGCGTGAAGTTAGCAACCACTTTCAATTTGTTAATACCTAATGAACGCTTGGGGTTGCAGACTTTATGTATATCCTTGAAGCACTAACGAAGCACAAATGTTTGACAACACTTTGGTCGTTTGTGTTTCTAAGGTGGTTGCTGAGCGTGAAGTTGGCAACCATTTTTAATTTGATAATAACTAATGAACGCTTGGCGTTGCTGACTTTATGCATATCCTTGAAGCACTAACGAAGCACAAACGTTTGACGCCATTTTGCTCGTTTGTGCTTCTAAGGTGGTTGCTGAGCATGAAGTTGACAATCACTTTTAAACTGTTAATAATTAATGAACGCTTGGGGTTACTGACTTTATTTATACATATCCTTGAAGCACAAACGTTTAATACTAATTTGGTCGTTTGTGCTAATAAGGTGGTTGCTGAGCGTGAAGTTGGCAACCGCTTTTAAACTGTTAATAATTAATGAACGCTTGGGGTTGCTGATTTTATTTATGTATATCCTTGAAGCACTAACGAAGCACAAACGTTTGATACTAATTTGGTCGTTTGTACTTCTAGGGTGGTTGCTGAGCGTGAAGTTGGCAACCACTTTTAATTTGTTAATAACTAATGAACGCTTGGGGTTGCTGACTTTATTTATGCATATCCTTGAAGCACTAACGAAGCACAAACGTTTGACACCAATTTGGTCTTTTGTGCTTCTAAGGTGGTTGCTGAGCGTGAAGTTGGTTGCTTTTAATTTGTTAATAACTAATGAATACTTGGGCTTGCTGTATATTTTGTAAAGGCACAATTAAGCACTAACGAAGTACAAACGTTTGACACCAATTTGGTCGTTTGTGCTTTATGGTGGTGGCTAACTTCACGCACCTCTTTTTAAGTCATATAATAGCCATAACATTTGTAAAGTTTGAGTTCACTGATTCAAAACTAACAATTTACAAAAGTTGTCCAGTCAAGTGAGGACTATATCACAAGACAATTAACAAATAATTATTATAATTTTATGTCTGACACTCTGTCAGATATTTTAGAAGTGTCTAACGACATAATCGAAGGTATCGAAGATACAGAATATTTAAATACTCAGAGTAATAATATTGACTTACTCTCTGATTTATTAAATAATTTATCCATTGAATCACAAACAAATTATTCAATTAAAATGACTAACATTAGTCTTAATGACATTAAAACCTTGTGTGAACCAATCCCTGTGTATACAGGAGATATAAAGAACTTACATGCTTACATTAAAGAATGTGAAGATGTAAAGAGCATATTAGAAACAAATTACATATTGACTAACATCCAAAAAATTTTTGCATGTAGATTATTAAGTCTAAAATTCAAGGAAATGCACAATCTATTATTTCGGAAAACAATTTTGAAGGATGGGAAGAATTAAAAACTTACCTCACGAGTAATTTCGAAGATAGAATAAAACCCGAAACTTTGTTATATAATATATTACATACAAAACTACAAGGTAATATATATAAAACTTTGAAAGATATCATGCAAAATTTTGGTAAATATAAAGGAAAAATAGAGGCACAAAATTCGAACAAAGAAAAAACATTTTTTTATTAGATCATGTTCAAAAATTAGTAATACATCATTTCATTGAATTACTCCCAGTAAATAACAAAGGATCATTTATAAATGCAGATCCAACTACTCTTGAAGAATGCGAACCATTATTGAATAATGAATTTAATTATTTATTACATATATCCCATATGAAAATAGTAACAAATCAAAATTTTAAATTCATTCCACCTCCTGCCGTGTGCCTGAGTGTCTGGTCGCGAATCTGGGGACCCGGGTTCGATCCCGACCGACGCCAAAAATTACATCGAATTTTAATGGCACAAAATTGACCCCTGTGGTGCACTCTCCACGCCAGCTATGGGTGCCCGTGCGGTAACGCCTGGTAAGCGCCCGCACGGTACAAATATTCCATCATTACCGATATCTGTACAAAGCAGATTGGCACACCCAGCAATGGGTATATGCCGTGATGAAATATTTATTTTATTTAACAATTCCCCAGTGCTCCTATACAACTAAAACCTAAATTTTCACAGCCAATACATCAACCACAAAGTACACAGAATAGAAATAATTTTGCAAGACAAATATTTATAATTCGGTACATACAAACAGAAGTTTTAAACCTCAACCTATGTCAACACAAACGAAACAAACATTCTCTACACCCATGTCTACACAAGCTAACAAACAAAATTTCAATAACGAAATGGAAAACGAAATCTATAATGAACCCTACATAGAAATAGAGTCCATAGAAAACGAAGAAGTTGAAGATGAAAATGTAAATTTTCTAGAACCCCACGAAATGGAATTAAATACGTAATGACCTTATAGCAAATATCCCTACTATAATACATGATGACTTTAAAATTTTAATAAACTCAGGATCCGATATAAATTTTATAAATAATGAACTTGTGAAATCAAAAAAATTCAAAATTATTAATAAACCTATAACATATAGAACTGCAAAAGGAAAAGTGACCCTAAAAACTTTAGTAAAATTAAAACTTGGCAAACATACATTTGCTTTTTATATACATGACTTCCATGAAAAATGCAACGTACTATTTGGAATTAAAATATTAAAACAATTAGATGTAAAAATAGATTTTGCAAATGAAACTTTAACTATGTTAAATAAACAATATAAATTTTGTAATCACACAACTGAAAACACAAATAATTTACAAATACGAGATTCACATTTAAATTTTTCCACTAAAACTAAATTGAATAAATTTATATATGAAAATTCAGATCTTTTTCCTAAATCTGGAGAAAAACTCTCCGCTACAAATATAATTAAACATGAAATTAAATTATCAGATGACACACCCGTTTATACAAAAAAATATAGACTACCACAAATATATGAACAAGACATCGAAGAACATATAAATAAAATGTTAGAAGAACAAGTAATTCGCAAATCTCATTCACCCTACAATTCACCTATTTGGATTGTACCAAACAAAGCAGACGCCTCGGGAAAACGAAAAACTAGACTTGTAATAGACTTTAGAAAATTATACTCAAAAACTAAAGACAAATATCCTCTTCCTAATATAGACACTTTACTAGACAAAATCGGAACACCAAAATATTTCTCTACCCTTGACTTACATAGTGGATTTCATCAAATTAAAATGAATCAAAAAGATTAGAAAAAACTGCTTTTAGCACAATATCCGGACACTATGAATTTGTCCGTATGCCTTTTGGTTTAATAAATGCCCCTGCAACTTTTTAACGTATGATAAACATTGCACTTGGAGATTTAGTTAATAAAATATATTTAGTATATCTCGATGACATTATTATATTTGGAAATACAGTTGACGAACATTTGGCAAATTTACGTACGGTATTTGAGAAATTACGTTTAGCAAATTTAAAAATTCAAATTGATAAGAGCGAATTCTTTAAAAATGAAGTAGAATATTTAGGCTTTATTATTTCAAATGAAGGTCTTAAACCAAATTTAAAAAAATCTGATGTGGCCAACACAATACCTTTCGTCAATCCTGTGTATTATGTACAAATTCCATACATAAATTTTCTTGCAAAAGATTATAAATTTTCAGTAATATTATTTCATGCAAATGGCACTTGATACTGACATTTTCTTCTTCTTTAGCTTTTCCCATTCGTCAGGAGTCGCTATTTTTTTATTTTTTTCTTTCATTCATTTCTATTTTGCGGGTTATCCTCACGTCAAAATTTTTCATTCAAAATTTCATTTTTTGGTATTTTATGATTCCTTTTCTTCGCAATTGAATTCCACACCCCTGATAATAAATAAACTACATGAAATAAGAAAATAATGAAATTTTGAATGAAAAATTATGGCATTTGTCAGTTATGGATGTAATTAATATCTGTCATTTTGATACGGGTCCACATATCTGCTTGCCAAAGTCAGCAAAGTCACGTCACTCCACGCGCCCTTCACATAAATTTTCTTGAAAAGATCTTATATTTCCAGTTAAATTATTTCATAAACAAACTATGCGAATTGCACTTGACACTAACATCTTCTTCTGTAGTTTGTCCCATTCGTTAGGGGGTCGCTATTTTTCATTTTCTTCTTCCACTAATTTTTGTTTAGCATGTTGAAATTTTGACATTCTGGTGTAAAATTTGATTTCAGAATATTTACAATCATTTACTGTGTATCATACAATGTTAATTAATTAGAATTATGTAGTGCCACTCTGTTATTGGGACCTGGTCCTGTTGAGTGGCCAAAGTACAAATAAATAAATAAATAAATAAATAAATAAATAAATAAATAAATAAATAAATAAATAAATAAATAAATAAATAAATAAATAAATAAATAAATAAATAAATAAATAAATAAATAAATAAATAAATAAATAAATAAATAAATAAATAAATAAATAAATAAATAAATAAATAAATAAATAAATAAATAAATAAATAAATAAATAAATAAATAAATAAATAAATAAATAAATAAATAAATAAATAAATAAATAAATAAATAAATAAATAAATAAATAAATAAATAAATAAATAAATAAATAAATAAATAAATAAATAAATAAATAAATAAATAAATAAATAAATAAATAAATAAATAAGTAAATAAATGTCCTCATTCAGTTCCTTTTCTCTCGTTTCATATTATATTTGGTCTTCCTATGTTTCTTCCACCTTCTGTTATAAGCTATTCATTCTTCCAATATACTCATCTCTCCTCATGACATGTTCAAACCAATGTAATCGTCTCTTATATCTTTCAAGAAACGCCCAACACTAGAATTATTTCCCTTATTCTTTCATGCATTTACTTTTTATTGATACTGACATCTGTCAATTTGAATTACCTGAATATATTAGCAGTTTCCATGGTTAAGTTAGCACAGCTGGCTGATTTATGAAATTTTATAATTATTATAATCTTTATAATTCTTTAACTCTATATCTGTTGAATATGAAATATAAAATGCAATCAAATCTTATAGAGAATGATATATTCTAAGTTATAATAAAATTTAACTGAGTTTTTCAAGAAAAACTGTTAAAATCTTCAAATGAGGATACTTCCGGTTGACCAATTATAATCAAAATCTAATCAAGCCTGCATATGGTTGTAAGGAAGAGGAATATGCAAGAATTGTAATTTTTGGAATTCTAGTATTGGAGATATCGTGCACGAAACTGCGATCACATACACACACACACATACACACACATACACACACACACACACACACACACACACACACACACACGAACACACACACACACATACAGATATCATCGTAAAAATAGTAAAATCATATTGTAAAGACCCTAAAACGTGCTTATTCAATGAAAACTCACCACCGGATTTTTTGACCAAAGACAATACCTTCCTTACCTAGAGGTGACGGAAGGTAAAAAATAGAAGATATATAAAATATTACTGTCCCAAAAACATTAAAAGAAATTAGATCTTTTCTAGGACAATTATCGTGGACGTGGTATCGTAGTCATACCAGATTTTTCAAAATTAACAAAACCCTTTACAGAAGTACAGAAAAAAGGTAACCAAATTGACATCACAAACCCAGAATATCAAACAGCATTTCACAAATGTAAGGAATTAATAACAAATCCACCAATCCTATTATTTCCGGATTTTAGTAAAGGTTTCATTTTAACAACAGACGCCTCAGACTATGCTATGGGTGCGGTATTATCAAAGGTAATTGACAATATCGAAAAACCAATTGCCTATGCCAGTAAGACATTCAATACATCAGAAATAAACTATAGTACGACAGAAAAAGAATCAAAAAGTATTGTTTGGTCAATAAATAATTTTAGGTCATATTTATATGGAAGAAAATTTAAAATACTTACAGATCATCGACCACCCCCATGGTTATTTACTATGAAAAATGCTAATCAAAAATTAATGCGTTGGAAAATAAAACTTTCAGAATATAATTTTGACATAGAATACAAATAAAATAGCTGATTTTCACTCTCGTATAAGTGATAAACACAAAATTATAGAAAAAGAAGGCAATATATTAAATACCGATATATTTGCACATTGTATCTCAAAAGATAAACACTTTGGAAAAGGCTGAACTAAAGAAATTAAGAAACTTTTTGATAGTAGAAACTTTTGTTTAAAACAAAATGAAGGCCTTAGAAATATAATTATACAAGAAACATCAGAGAAAAAAATATTTCACTTAATTTCAAAAGAAAATTATAATGAAAATTGCAATGTAAAAATGTTCAAAAAATCCTTAATTGATTTAAAGAAATTATTGTATAAAGAATGAAATTTATGAAATTAATATTCCAAAACTTTCATGTGGATTAGATAAACTAGATTATTCCAAATTAAAAGAATATATAAATAATATATTTTCAGAAACCAAAATAAAAATTAATATTATTACCTGAACAATTTAATCAAGAAACACTAAGTAATAATGCTAGAAATTCCACTGTACATAGTAGTGACGAAAATCCAGTAAATGGTATAAAATATAAAGAAGATAGGATAAATATAGCTGACAATCAACTTATATTCAAATATGGGGAACAAAATGAAATTAATATAGAAAAAATTACATTTCAGAGACCAAAATAACGTTTAAATGTAGTAATAACACGTGAAAATACAAATAATGACATATTCAATTTTTTAAAATCTTATATCCAACCAAAAATTAAATATCTTGCAATATTTGATCAAATAACTTCAGAAATAATTAAGAACAATTTCGAAACAAATACTATAAATATTATAGCTGTAAACAAAATAGTAAAAGACATAATAGACAAAAATGAACAATTAGAAATTATTTCAAATTTTCATAATGGTTTTACAAATCATAGAGGCATATTAGCTACAATTACTATTGGCCCAATATGATAAATGACATACAGAATTTTATAAATAATTGTAAAATATGTAAAACAAATAAATATCTACGACATACAATTGAAACACTAGATAATCTAACTCCTACACCAGAAAAACCTTTTGAATTTATAAATTTGAATACACTATCTCTCAACACACAAAAATACTTATCTTTATTTGATCAATTTTCTAAATATGGAATACTCTATAAATTCCCAGTATTTAACTCTTTAGAAGTCGTAAAAATATTAAAAGAACAATTTTTATGGTTCCCATTACCAAAAAGAATTATTGTGGATAAAGGCACTGAATTTGATAATATAAATCTAAAAGAATTCTGTAAATTACACAACATAGAGTTACATATAAATTGTACTGACAACCCTAAGTAACGCCGCTGAAAGATTTCGTAGTAGTATTATAGAACATCTGAGAATTATAAATAATAAAGACAATCACCAGAAAACTTTAGACAGGTACAACAATCCGTAATCGCATACAATTACACGAAACAATCAATTACACAGTTATCACCAATGGAAGTAATATACGGAAAAGACAGAAATAATATATACCCAAAAGAAATTAGAACTAATTCAAAATTATTACTATAACAATATAATTTATTGTAAACTAAATTATAACAAAATAGATCTGTGTACTAAAACACTTCTTTCCGAGCACAAAAACACACACTGCAATTATAGACGACTTGCACAAAATAATGATTTTGTAACAATAGAAAATTCAAATATTATATATCTTATCCAAGTTAACAATATAAAACAAGAATTATTATGCAAAGATAAATCTTTCATGATAGCCAAAAAGGTATATATAAAGTACATAATAATCTATGTTCTTTAAATAACAAACATTTCGAAAATACACTGAGAGGTAAAGAAATCAACCTAGACCAAATATCTCTAGATATTCAAACTCTAAATATTGAAAATATTAATATAAAATTAAAACAGTATATGATTATATGTCACATATACACTTTAATCTCCAGGGGAGGAATTTTGAATATTCCAATATTAGTATATATGGAAATGAATCATATAAATATAGATGTAAGACTACTCATAGATGATAAGCAGCTGTACAAACATAAGTTGTATTATTCGCTATTTTATAAATTATGTTTAGAAAATAAGCGTATAAAAAGGATAATCTGTATTAATCATTAGTTAGTATTCTGTAAACTTGTAATGAAGTTAGAGCTATTGTATTATTTTGAATAAATATACTTTTTTCAAAATATTAAGTCTAAATATTATAACTCGTGCGTACGAGTATGTAAGAAGTTCATCACCTTCCGCTCTGCTGAAAAAGTTTTACATGCCGCTAATATTTTAAGGAAGAAAGACACGGACACAAAATTATCGTTACTTGTGGTTGCGCCCTCCGGATGGACGCCCCCCCCCCCGCGTCTCTTTGTCTGCGGTGGCGGTAATTACGCCACTGTTTGAAGTACTGTGTAACCGTCGCGATTCTCTTCTTGCAGTTTGGTGTTGTCTGCTATTGCCTCCATATTCTTAAAATTGTGTATGGATTTCGATTCAAACGACGGCCAATTTGGCGGAAGGTGATACCGGCCTCGCGCAACCTTTCAATTATCCCTCGCTCAAACTCAGAGAATTGTTCAAAATGTTGTCAATAATGTCGAATGCATCTATACGTGGTATCTTTACAACAAAGTGCAAACGTTTATTAAGAACTAATAAAATTTAATTCAAACATAAACTAATATAGTCAATTCAAACATGTGTATCGGTGTTGGCGGTTCATCAAGTAAAAACGCGAAAATGCGACATTCGATTTGTTTGAAAATCTGATAATTTAAATACAACAGTAGTTCGTATACATAACTATAAGGAGAATTGTCTATCTCAATTCCTTCACGTTGTTCAATTTTTATGGCGAGCGGTAGTGCAATGAATAATTATTACTATACCATTTAATTCACATACAGATACAAAAGTATTTTGTAGAAGATTAACAATTTAATACGAATGTTATTATTACTCACCCAAAATAATTTGACTGCTGCAATCGTTTTTTTCTCCGTAACTAAATTACAGTTGCAATTACTACTTCAGAGTGAATGTCCAATGTACGGTGAGTTATAAATTCATTACTCAGGAGTTTACTCTTAGTATTATGTTACAAATTACATTATTTACCAAGAAACGCATATGCAGTGAAAGCATTATTTGACAATGTTCCTTTTTTAAATTACCAGTGTTATTGTGAAAGGTTTTGTGAGTATAAGATGATATAGGTTTTGTCTTATGTGAATAATATCCTAGATGTATGTTTTTTGACTTTGTAAAATCAAACCGGCACGTTTTTTTAAGCTGGCCAAAACCTAGCTCCCCATGAATAAATGTACCTATTTATATAATTGTTAAGGACCGGCTTCATAAATGTCCAGTTAATTTCGATTCAATTTCCATGTTCTTATGACATTAATATTATTCTCATTGCTACCAAAAAATCACGTTAGATGTGTCCAAGTTAATAAATGTATTGTGGAAGTAAATTTAACTGAACGTTTATGAAACTGGCCTGAAGAGTATTGTTTGAGAAGTAATTATAACAAAAAATTAAACATTGCTTGCAATGAGAAACATAATTGACTTCATTCACACTATCATCATCATTATCATCATCATCACTGGTGATGATTCGTGGATGAGTCGACGAGTACATCTATCGAAGTTCCGCCGAGGTTACAAATACTTGTATCCGCGAATATGAATACAAATACTTCTTGTAATGGAATTTGTATACTAACACAAATACTATTTTACCTCTCGTTAAGGTAAAAAAGGTATAAGAATTATGTTAAAAATCATATATTGGGATTTTAGTAAATAAGCACATTTCAAGTCCTTAGAATCAGTTTCACGATGATGTCTGTGGATGTGTATGTGTGTGTATGTGAGTGAATTCTCTAATATAATATTCAATATCTACCAATCCTAAAAGTTTGAAAATTTGAATTCCTACTTTACTTAGTATACTAAAATTGAAACAGCATTAGATTTGAGTATCACTCGGAAAACCGGAAATGACAATTTACTCGTACTTAAAGCTGTAATTTCTTGGATAAATGCCTTTTAAAATCATGTTTTTGCAATTTATTTTATAACAAAAAGGAAAGATTGAGAGGCTGCATGGTTCTTTTTCGGGTTGCTGGGCCGTGACCTGATACGTGAATTACCTACTACCTAACGTTTCTCCCAACATTATGTTAGGCGTTTTCAGAGGTTTAGAGTCTTATTAAAGGAAAAAAAAACCTTTTCTGGCATTTTTTTCTCTTACCTGTCATAAATAAATAGGTACATATTCACTAATGTTGAAAAATGTAGTAAGTTTCTTTGTATGTAACTATTATTCTAGTTTTTAATTATATTAAATTTTACTTTCATACTGAATTCTTTATTACCTTCAGTCACCTTTAGGTAAGCAAGGTATTGCCTGGTCAAAAATTTCAATAGCGATTTTCTAATAAATAAGCACGTTTTGGGGTCCCTAGAATACGAATTTACTATTTTTACGATGATGTGTGTGTGTAGGTGTGTGTGTGCGTGTGTGCGTGCTTGTGTATGACGATCATTTCGGATCGCATAACTCCAATACCACGATTTCAAAAATTATAATTTGTTCGTATTCCTCGAGTTTAGATTCATATGCAGACATGATTAGATTTTGGTTATAATTGGTGTACCGGAAGTACCTCCATTTGCAACTTTTAACAGTTTTTCTTGAAAAAAAAGCTGTTAAATATCATTAATTGACAGATTTTTTTTTCTTTAAATCTCAATGTATAAAGTACCGCATAAAGTTTTACGGGACATAATATTTTAAAAAAATTACTGTTTTCTCATGTTAAACGTCTGTCACGGATTCTCGTGCTCATCATTAACGGTACAGTAATAAAATATGCCTGCGAATAAGAGCATTTATACAGGAAGTTAATAAATTCGTGTTACAAATTTATTGGGTATGTAGGGGATGCAAAATAGACTAACTTTTACTAATAAATTTGGAAGTAAATCAGTTGCTGCAGCAGCTTTAATTTGTACACTTATTTTTTGTTTCCATATATAATGTACTTCCGTATTACTAAATATAATAAAATATTTGAAAAAATTCTGATTCTTTAATTTATTAAAACTTGACAAATTACAGTAATGAGAATACTGGTTCATATTAGAAAGTTTTTAAATTTGCCGCCATAAGTTTGCCTCTTAACGGCAGATGGGCGGAGGGTATAAAGTCACTGTAATAAATATAGGTACTTAATTATTAATCCGGAAGCGCACCATTTTCGAGCTAAAGGCTCTTAAAAGATTAATTATCTACCTTAATTTTAGTTGGCTGTGACCAATTGCTTCATTTTTCAGTTATTAATTTTATTCTAATTGTTTTTTTAAAAATACTCATTTTAGTAATAGCAATAAACATAATTATTGCTCAAATTGATGACTGCACCAATTACAATGCAAGCATGGCACGGGTATATTTTGATACATTTGTTAGTTAAAAAACGCCATGATTTGTTTGAATTTCTTGTGCTGCCGTACATTAACATCATGTCAGCGTATTTGCGAACAGTATGCTCATTCATAATGCATCTGCAATTCTTTGCTAAGAGTTAAAATAAACAAAACTAAAAACTGGTCACCGTACCTCGAAAACGGTACGTTTCCGGATATGAGTTTATTAGTAAAAGTTAGTCTATTTTACATACTCTATCCCTATAAATTTATGAAACGTATGTATTAACATCCCGTATAACAATAACAAATACATATTTTTTCGATATTTTAAATAAAATTTGTAAATTTTTTGTACTCAGAACGACCAGTGTTATATAAAATACTTGAAAAAACGTATTACAAATACAAAATATAAAATACTAAATACAAGTATTTCAAATGTTTGATAAAATAGAATTCGTTTTTTTAGTATTTAATATTTACCATTTCAAATACTTTTAATTATTTAAAAATTGAAAAGATGTTACTGTATTGTAAAAATGTTTTCGTAGTCTACTTATTCGCGGATTTTTATTTATATTAAAAAGAAACTTTTACATTAACATAGGCAACTGTTTATTTCAAGAAACAGACAGACCACATAGGATGGAAGGTTTGTATTTCAAATGTTTGTATATTTTAAATACAAAAATGTATTTCAAATAAAAAAAATATATTTCAAATATTGAAAGTTAGTATTTCATATAAATACTAGTATTTTAATGTATCAAAATATGAAATACTTTTGAAAAATATTTGAACTAAATATACAAAATACTTTTATTTTTAAAAATTTCAAATAATTACTTAAAATACTTAATCAAATATTATGCGACACTGAGAACGGCATTATTACTGTTTGTTTCACTTACAAATTTTTATCCGCTACCAACTATTTGCATCGCAGGTATTAAGTAGTTTTCTTGTGTATTAAAATATATTACATTGATATTATTTGTTACAACAAAACAATATTTATTTCATTACTATTTTTACGCCATTATTCATCAATTAATCCATACTGCTTTATTTTTATAAAACTTTCCTATTAATAATGATTTAATAGTCTATTCCTCTATACAACTCTAAAGGCAATTATTAAAAAATATAAAATCACTAATGTCATTGTTGAGGTACCTATCCAGATATATAAAATTCAAGAAGTACAATAATTTCAACCAGTATATGAACGGCTTGCTTGCCATGTGTGGTTCAATCAAATGAGCAACGTTAAGATTTATATTCGCATGATTTTACTCATATGTTAGCTTCACAATGAATCAAGCGTGCTGCGTCTACTCTATATAAAATCGTTGGTACTAAGAAAGTTCATGAAACTACCCAGAGTTGGCAGCATTGTGGCAACCGCGCTGACGTTTTGAATAACTAGTATGGCATGACCTAGTTCGTTCTGCGCCAGTCACTGGAGTCACTGTTTTGATCTCACGAGAATTGGTTGTGTTTCTCTTTCTTGTTCAAGCCTTTTCATTGTTTACTTTTGACGAATTTTTATTTCCCTTAAAAATATTATCTTAATTAAATATATTTGATTTTATGAAAAAAAATCAACTTATGTGACAAAATTGTTTTTAAATTATTGTTGTTAAATATTGTGCATATACAGTGTTATTCGGACTTTATAATTATATTTTAACGTAAGTAAAATTTTATTAATTTGTTTTTAAATAAAAGTATATCTGTTATAGTATTTTTCAAGTATAATATTAAGTAATACGATTTATATCTACTGAATTTGTAAAGTAACGGTAATATATATTTTTTTTGTTAAAGAGGGCATTCTTTCGGAATTTGGTAATGACATAGCTTAATTCCTATGCAGATTAATTCGCAAAGTAACTGTATTATCATTTATTTCGTATTGTCAATTTGATTAAAGACATAATAGATAAAATCTGTTGTGGTTAGCAAATATAATATACTGTCGTCATATGTAACATTCGTCATTTTACGAATTATTGAATGAATAATTTGATTTTGTCATTTACACTTGAATAGTTATTTTTTCTTATTGTATTTCAAGTGTATATTTTGGTGTATATTTTATTACATTAACAATCTTCAAATTCATTGTAAAATTACTAGTTCTTTTAAATTAATAATTTCGTTTTAGCAATTATTACTAATGTTAAATGAGTTCGTGATATCTGATATAATAACGGATTCAAAAACAGGATACGAATACAATACTTACGTGCCCAGCATGAGAAATGTCTACAAATTTCTAGTAGAACTTTAGAAACAATATAATTTGATTAAAATATATTTTTGTAGGGTTGGGAAATTCATCAATCGATCATAATTTTCGAGAATATGTATTTTTTATTCCATAAAATAAAAAGTGTGGGACATTCAAAATAAGTAGGCCACAATTGCCAACTTAGGTATTTATTTGAAAAGCAAAATTAGGCTGTGGTCAGGACATACCTCTCTCCAGTACAATTTTATTTTAAATAAATTGTATAAATAATTCTTGCTAAGAGTTTTGTTTGTAATAGCAATTATTACAACATTTTTTTTTATTTCTAAATCTGTAGAATATATAATGAAGAATTTAATAGTAACAGATTGAGAATTTAATGTTCTTTCTTAGTTGTATAATATAAAGTATTAAAAAAATAATATTAAGGGCCAGTATTATAAGCGTTCATGTAATTTTAATTCCATAGTAAATTTAAAAGAATCTGATGTGATCAGCACATTACCTTCCGTTAATTTTACATATTTTGTACAAATTCCACACAATTTTCCAATGTTTTTGCAAACTATTCTATGAGCGTTTTCTTTTTAGGGGAGAAATGAACTGATGTTACCTTATACTAAACTGAACTACTCCTAAAAAGAACAGTATGTTTTTAAAAATAAGAAGTAGAAAATAAAAACATATAGCAGGCTTTATAGATTAGCACAGGGAATAGAAATATAAACCAGTGTACATGCACGGAACCATTTATCCTTGCATAGAATAGAATAGAATAAGAAATGTCCAAATTTTATATCTTATTCTATTCCATTCCTGTTTCTATTTCATTTGGCTTATTCCGATGCTATTTTTGTGATTTCGGTGTAATTTTTTATAGTAAGTTCGTAAATAAGGATATACTCATACGGGTATACTTAAACAACTGATCGCTATCCGTACATTTCATTTTTTAAAAATATATTTTCGAAGAAACCACATCTTTTTGTTTTTTTTATTTCGCAAATCCGTTAACGACGACTTCTACGCCGACATTCAATACTTTTAGATAAATTACTAAAGTATCAAACTTGTGTCAGTTATAATCAATTGGCTGTCTATCTCGCAGATATAAATAATAAATATTTATTAATCACAAACCATACAATTGTCAAAATAACATATCTACTCCACAACAGTGAAATTAGCACACAAAAAATAAATATTTAATTTACTGCAAAAGTGACATTTTACTCCATTCCATGCAAACTATAAATGGTCTTAAAAAATTGTATTCTATTCCTTATTCTATTTGATTCCATTCTATGCAATCTATGAAGCAGGCTTTATATATAATATAATCTGCTGAATTGCTTTGTGTGTTAATATATTGTATTACCTTATGTGATTTGTTTGTGCAACATTAAATTATTTTACATTTTTATGTTTCCAGTAAAATCATTTCACAAAGATATTATGTAAATTTTATTTGACACTGACAACTGTCAATTAGTAATATTTGATTATTCTGTTTCCATAGTGCAGCTTTTAGCAGCATAGGTTGCAAGATATTTCTTAATTCTTTATCTCTAAATTCATTGAATATGAAGAAAAAAAAAATTAAATCGAATAGAGAATAGAATATTCTTTAATATTTTAATAACAAAAAAAGATATTTAACAACGAAATCTTGATTCTTGATGATACATTCTTGTCTTGTCTTGGGATATAAAATATATTTCTTGTCTTGGTTTTGTCTTGATTTCAAGACAAGATCAAGAGTATATCTTGATTGTTGTGAAACACTAGGTCAGAAAGTAATTTAAATGGAATTATGTATATTTCGTACAAATCTCTTTACAAGGAATGGTATATTCGAGTTCAATACTTGTCTACCTACATATGCAGGGTGTTTACGATCTTATTTTTTAAAGATCAAAAGAAGGCGAAAAATGTTTAAAACACATGTGCGTTACTGAGTTATAGTCCTTTGAAGGTGCACCTCAACAGACACATTTCTGTTCATAACTTTGGTACTAGTTGCACCAAAATTTTGAAACTGAATATGAGGATACTCGTTATTTAGTTGCATGTTTATACTTTCTTTTCTTTATGTATCTCAACCAGAGGCGTCTTATATGAGGAAGCCTTGAACGTTTTTCATTGTTATTTTTTTGCCTATTAATATTTTTTCATTTTTATTAATAAAGTATTACAAACAATACACAAAAAGGTACTCTTGGTAAAACTTAGTAAACGTAGGACTTTTTGAGATATTTTAATTTTTATAAAAAAAAAAAATCAATATATTGTAATATTTTGTAAGTAAAAATGGAAAAATGTTAATAGGTAAAATAATAACAATGAAAAACGTTCAAGGCTTCCACATTAAGACGTCTCTGGTTGAGATACAGAGCGAAAAGAAAGTATGAACATGTATCTAAATGATTAGTATGCTCAAACTATGCTTCAAAATTTTAGTGCAAGTAGTACCGACGTTAAGTATAAGCATCTAAAAAACTATACTTCATTTTTCTTAAGATTTCAGTAACTACAAATCTGATTTACATTGTAACAAACTGTGAATTTGGTTTGAAAATTTGGCGCTAAATTCAAATCTAGTTACTTGGAAAATTATATTTGAATATAAAATTAGTCTACTAATTTGATTAATTTCTGAAGTTAAATAAAATTTGTAATTTAAAATGATGGGTCAAAATAAATTGTGATAAACAAAGAAGCAAATGATTTAAACATAAATATTTATTAAATATTTAAATATGTCACATAAAATTGCATGTGACAAAGAAAGAGATTTATAGTTATTTATTATACAAAAATTACATTATGAACGGAAACATTTATTACATATTTAAATTTGTTGTAAAAATGCATGTAAGAAAGAGAGTTATAAACATATTTATAATAAAAAAATTACCTTGTGACCAAAATAAGCAAATTAGCAATAATTAAAATAGTAACATTTAATACATATTCAAATTTGTTCTATCGGATTTTCCAACAGCTGCTGCAGTAAGTTTCACAGCTTGAGGTTTTTGATGATCCCCTTGTTCTTGTCTGAAGTAAATGTTGTAGACTGTAGACCATTAATTTTTTGTCCACTTCTAACATATTTTCCCTGTGAATTTTTCTGTAGGCCTTTTGACGTACCAAGAACTTCTTCATCAGCCATGGTAAGATATAAAATCTCACTACGGAGCACAAAGTAGAAAAGAAATACTACGATTACTATTGTTTGTATTGAAAAATACAGATTAATACACCGAACGGCAAGAATAGTACGAATAAAATGCAAAAAAATCAAAAGATAAATAAAGAAAAACGCGAACAGGTCAAGATGATGCACCTAATTGACAATCGACACAGTACACGGCAGCCATTGACAACTCAAACATTGCCGTACGAACAAAAATTTACTTCGAGTTGATTTTTTTTTTTTTGAGCTTTAAATGTAAAACAGCATAATAAATTATATTTTAAAGAATATTGTATTTGCAGTAGTTAATTTAACCTACGTAGCAAATTACTTTCAAAAAGTAATTGAATACAATTACAATAACTTTAAGCAAAATATACTCAAATTACATTTAAAAATAATTATTGTTTGCGAAATGTGATTAAATTAGCAATTACTTTTGCATTGTAATTGTCATTTTAATTACTTTTTCAATTACTTTACTAAAAAAAAAAATCTTTCACATTCATAAAAAAAAAACAAAAAATAATACTACACCGTTTAATATGAAATACAACAAATAAAAATAATAAGAGTAATAAAACAAATTTATAAAGAATTGCCGACTCTGTAAAATTTTGACATAGTCGCAGCTACCTTTTTGGATTGAAATTATAAATGCAACTGGAAGGTTGAACAATTCTTCCTTTTTAAAAGGTCGATGCACCAATATCTGATTGGGGTAGGAAAACCTGCCTCACTCCCAGGTAGACACGAAAGTGACCCTTCATATAGTTGGATGCAAATGTTTTAAATTTGTAACACGAGAGGTGTGTTACAGAGGCTCTAATGATGGTGGTCTTACTGCTTTTCCATCGATGACCACTTTTTCTAACTGTTGGGCACTTGATGTTCGACCACCGCTTGATTATGGAGTACGGAACACAGACACTATTGCACTTATACACTTGGCTGATGAACACACTTTACATTATGGACACAGACATTACTAATATTACTAACTAACTTCTTTATTTACATGGTTTTATTTACATTTAAACTAACTTATTATTAATGATTACACTAAACATAATTAAACACATAAACTAAATAGTTACGTTTTACATCGTAACTCTGCGTAGTAGCGTCTACTACGTGCTCAAACTAAAACCCGAGGCTACATCTCGCCGACACGAGTATCTAAAACCGACTATCTAAAACAAAGCGTTACTTTCGTGAGAGGCTTATCTCTCAGGGGTTGAAGAGGGTATCATATGGCAGCCATATCAAAATATCAACCCTGCACGTAGGCTTGCAATAACTTCTAAACTTAATTGTCAACAAATAACTGTCTAATATCTTTGACAGCTAGACTAAACAGTCAGTTAATAAAAGATGATAACTATTTCTAAACAGAATTTTGACTAACAAAGATAACAAGTTGAAATATTATTTCTGAAAGTATAATTTAGAAAAGATTATAAAAAGTTACTTATTTGTTATTGCTCGCCTTGTTACAAATTGATTTGGATTCACTAGTTGCTGTGTTTATAAGCCGAGTATATATATATATATATATATATAATGGACCGGCGACCTTATATCGTTACAATGGCAACGGCTGTATCCACTTAACTGCCATGGTGGGCAGGCTATTTCTTTCTAACAGTGACAAGTACGAATTCGTTAGCTAGTACCAGTTCGACAAATTGTCGATGAAGAAAAAATTACATCCTGTTAAGCTTGGCATCATCTTGGCTTGGCATTATGTGTCATTTCCATTTATGTAACGTGCTCGGTGATGCAATTACGCTCATTCGAATTATGGTTAAATACATTTTCGCATTAGATACATGGATAAAATGTGATAAAATCTGCATGGTCCAGCTATACGCAAAAGTTGAGAGAGAAAGGAAAGCCGGAAAGCCCACCAGTCAGGCGGGTTGCATTTTTGGTATATAGATCAATAGTCACAGGTAGGAACAAGCGTCGGCATGTTTAGACTTGTCACTATTGCTTGCCGCTTGCCTTTTTTGTATGCCGCTGTATTACAATTTTATTATATTGTCATTAACCCCAATTCTATAACAGAGTTGCTAACTCTTAAGCCGGGGCCTGACATTCGCCGATTAACGAATATTCGCATATCGCCGAGAAGTGTTCGTTCAATTGGCGAGCATGGACAAGCATACATGTACAAACATGCGTAGTTCTCCGAGCATCAGTTCGTTGTGGGAACGACGAATATTCGCCCTCAAAGCAGTGGTGGACTAAGTAAAATTATTACAAAAATAAATAAGATAACTAAAATACATAAATAAACATGAATTAATATAAAAATGTATAACCTTTAACTAAAGATTAGTAAATATAAGTATGAATTATTATAAATATGTATATTTTATATGCATTGGAAAACATTTATGTCATCGCTGTAAACCAATTCTACAGCAAATATTAATTAAAAAGAAAATATAAACCCTAGTAATCTGTAGATTGCTTTAATTCAATTGCGACGTATATGTGGAGCGGGTACTACTACACAACTAGGCTAATATTCGTTCCTTTAACTCGGCTCGAAAAACTGACACGAAGCGGAAACAGACGAGCATCGAATATTCACGGCGAGCAGCCCATTCACACATTCGACATTTGGCGAATGTTTGCTCGGGATTCGCCGAATTGCGAATGTTTATTCCCGGCTATAATTGAAGAAAATATAAAAATGACAGGATTTATATTTGTTTCTATTGGTTAATTTTTTAGCACTGTTGTTAAGACTTAGCAACTTTTTTACAGAATAGGGATGAATATCGGAATAAAACAATAAACCGTCCCTCAAATGAAAATGCAAAGAAGCTTATAATAAATCTAGCATTAAAAATCAATTTTCGGTTTGCAGGAAAAAAGGTTTTTTTTATTTTATAAGTAAAGAGGCGTTTTATCGTTCTGTCATATAAGATGAAAATAACCATTATAAAAATTTACAATAATTTCCTTTGGGGGTGCTATTTCAAACACCTCCAAGTACCCCCGAACTACGCATATGCCCATTAGGAGATCATTTTAATGATGTATCTTATTTGAGAAGAAATGCATATCATTATATATGTACTAGTATAGGCAAAAATGTAAATTTTGAAAAATAAGTGTGCCATTTAAAAAATATATGTTTGTGTTATATCTCGAAAATTTACCGATAAAAATAAATATTTTCCTGCAACTGTGTGTAAAGTACATACTCTACGTATTAAATGTGCAATTTGTACAATTCTGGAAGACTAATCCACCTATCTCTCTGATTCATTTGAATGTTTCAGTTATAACTTATATAAGTTGTACGTATTTTGAGAAAGAGCACTTTGATGATGTTTTATCTAAATAATATTTCATTTTATTACAAAAACTCAATATATATTTTATTCTTGCTAAAATTATATTATAACCGCAAAATATACGTGTCAGTATAAATTAACAACAAAAAGAAAATAGCTTCGATAACAATTAGGTTTTAAACTAAAATAAATTATAACTATGACATATAAGTCAGAAATTTCAATTTCACATTCGATTCCGAGATCGACAGTACAAGATATTATTAAATTGGTCGAGATATTATCGTACAATGGCGGGAAATGATTGGAAAACAAACTTCGGCATCTACAAGAAATATTAAACAAATAGGATACAAGTTTTATAAGGTATTTTTTACAATTTTTCTGTTAAAAATGATTATTAGTATTTTGTATGTTTCACTAGGCAAAAAAAAACATTTTCTTACAAAATAGCAACAGCGTAATAGGTTGAAATAGGCTAAGAATCACAAAAATTGGACTCAAGAACAATGGCATTGTGTCATTTGGAGTGATGAATCCAAATATGAAGTTTGCCTAGGAGATTGTAGAAATCGCGTATTGCATACTTTTTCCGACACATATCAGACAGACTGTTTGGTTAAAAAGTGAAATTTCCTGCAAGCGTTATATTTTAGGGTTGTATGTCAGGAAGGGAGATGGGCAAGTTACATTTTATAAGTGGCACTGTTAACGCTGATATATGTAAAGATATAATGAAAGTTTTTTTTTTTTATCATCGATTCCTTTATGCCAGTCCGTCGAAGGGAGCTGTTTTTCAGCACGACGGTGCCTCGTATCATACAGCAAAAACCGTTAAAACCTGGCTTGAAAATCATAATACTCGTATTCTAAAGCAGATTCCAAGTAGTCGGGATTTATCGCCAATTGAGTCTCTTTGGCATAAAATGAAGAAGGAACTGCGTAAGAATCCGGCACACGCAATAAACGAATTAAAAGTAAAATTGCAGCAAGTATGGGAAGAGTGTGCACAGTGTGTTAATACAATGCCTAATATAATTAAAGCCGTTATAGTCAATAAAGCAGGCGCAACGCAATATTAAAATAGAGGCCGAACTATTCTAATTCGTGTGTTAAAGCTAATTTAATTTAGTATAAAGTCTAATTGTGGTCGAAACTTTTGTTGTTAATTTAAGCTGAAATGTTATATTTTACGGTAATATATTTTTTGTAAGACTATTTATTTGCAATTTGTATATGAAATGGCAGTAATGTAAAATAATATGCCAGCCGAACTATTATCATTTTGGGCTCGTATGTAAGAATCGATAGTGCTGTTTCGTAACGGTCATATTTTCAAATTATCGTTAATAAAAAACTACACAATTTTATTTTAATTTTAATTATTTAACATTAAAATCATAATATACGCTATTATTCAAAACATTTGAGAAAAATATAACTGAACGTATTCCGGCTTTCACTTGAAGTTCCGGAAAGATGTTACGGATCGTTTCGGCTCTAACACGTCACTGAAAATATAGTAATGTTACAAGTAATACTTTTTGTCAGATAATGATCTCGGCAAATTTAACAAATTCAAGATTGCTTAAAAACGTGTTATAATGCTGTTAATATTATGATAATTAATTAATGAATTTCATGCTAAGTTGACTATGAAAATACTTAAAAAGGCTGAAATTCGACACCTAACAAAAATATATTATTTGTTTTTCAAGGTCATTAATTTTCTTAAGAATTAAATTTTAAAAATAACAAATACTTATAAAGCTTATTCATGATACATAATCACAATATTCCAAGTCATGTTGTGATATATTTGTGAGTTTACATACATATAAATGTATACGTATATATTTTATTCTATGTATAAGTATAGTATTAAGAGAAAGTTTTGTACACGTTAGTGAGTGTATGACGTTATATAAAAACAAAATAGAAATTTAAATTTAAATTTTGGCGTTCTGATGGTGTGGAATATTTCTAGTTTTGATTTTAGAAAAAATATAAAACTGGCTTTTTATTAAGGGCTATACAAAATAGAAATTTAAATTTTGGCGTTCTGATGGTGTGGAATATTTCTAGTTTTGACTTTATAAAATTAGTATTTTTTTTTACAGAAAACTGGGATGAAATTATAATAATGCATGTAATTAAAATTCAATACAATTTAACGTCAAATTAGCAAATTATAACGAACCTTTTTAAATATAATGCTATATTAGATAAATTATACATTTTTATTAAAATTTATTAAAAAAGAACAAGTTGATTGATATTAAAAAAATGTATATTTTTATTCTAGAAAAAATTGTGTTGTATGCGATATTACTTTTATACGTACGTAAAGTCCATTTCCAGCAGCTGATACGTACATCATGATCACGTCATGTTAGATGAATTCATGTATTACCAGAAGTATTCATACAAATCAAAACTGACAACATACAGTATTATTATATAATCTATATTGTGTCAATATTATTATGTATCAAAAATCGAAGTATAAATAGTAATGTATGGATGAAATATACCTCTTTTTATTGTCTGTGTTGTAATAATTGTCGGCGATCTTAGAAACGTTATTTTTTGCAATAGCAAGTTGCATAATATAAAACGAAGAACAAGAACTGACACTCAATGAAGCAACTAACAACACCAGTTGCCAAAATCACTTAAATCACCACATGAATGACAGAATGACATGCATATTCAAATATTTGAAAATAACATTCGTTACCGGGGTTACAGCACAGTTTCTACTTAATTTTTCGCCGTACATTGGACGGAGTTAGCATGTACTCCTGTGTCACTAATTCTGGCAGTAGAAATTAATGACGTAAGGATCAACACGGGGAAATAGAGTGTATGTATGTAGCGAGGTATGCAGTTATGTGTGCAAAGCCGGTCGAATATTGGGAAGTGGATCCGTATTGGATTATAAGTTACATATTGTGGGTTAAATTTATGGAGGTACTGGATCGTGATTAAACCGGAATACCGGATTATCCGACTAACGGACTAACCGAATCGTCGGGATTCCGGCCGTCGTACCGGTTCCTCTTAGCTACTACGAGAAAGCGAGTGATGGATTCATCATGGAGTTGTACTATACAAAGATATTGGGTCACCTTCACATACTACAAATTCTGGGAACAGCATACTTCATCACTTTAATCTTTACCAGAAAATGGTAATTGTAGACCGGAAAGAATATAATACGTATTCTGTTTTAGAAAAGAAGTGTATGACTTTTCTTTCTTAAATTCTAAAATATTATTTTAGTTTCTGAACAAATTTGGCCGAATCTGGCCGAATTGCAAGCTTAATTCGGCTGGAACGGTAGTTCTAGTTTTTAAGCCGGATCAGCCGAATTTAATAGGTAGTATCGTCGGATATCCGTCTCATTCTAAGTAAATATTAACAATTATTTCTCATACCGTAATTACTCGACGCAAACATGTTGTTTACCTAAGAAAACTATTATGGAAACATCGTATTCTCATTAAGGTTATGATGGAAAATAATTAATATTACTAAAATTTGTTGACAGAAAGAGGGCGATTTCAGTAATACTGAAGTTCGTTTTATGCTGAAACTTTTACACCTCGTGGGAAATAGATTCCTTTCTGCATTACTGCATATTTTGAACAATACATTATTTTAAAGAGTTTTTTTTTACTATTTCTCATTAATTTACTTTTATTTCAAAATTATTAGTTATTTAAAAGTTAGGTTACTAATAAAAACTTTGAATTTTAATTTAAAAGAATATTCTATATTATTTATATTTTATTATAAGGAGAATATAATTCCTTAGTCACGTGACATGTTTTCCGCCAATCAACATTCAGAATCTCCCTAGCTACGCATTTATCACAGCGATGATAAAAAACAAGGAAATAAACACCGTATTTATAGTCGTTACTAAGGGATTTGTTTTCTTTATTTATGACATTGACAGTTAATTTTGAGTATAAAAATAAATAATAACAATAATTCAAACTCCGAAATATTAAATAAAACACGTAAGTACCATGTTTTAATACAATATGTATATCAAAAGTTAGGTTAGGTTAGATTGCAAAAATTCATTATATTCTCTCATTAAATATAAGCTCGTTATATTATTAATAATCGAAGATATAGCTCGTGAAACCGGAGCAGCACATTTCAACTCGTCCTTCGAACTCGTGAAATCTGCAACTCGGTTTCACTCGAGAATATCATCGATGATAATCATATCACTTGTTATATTACGTATGAATATAATTTTATATTTGATTATTAAAAATTTGGGTGTTATCCTGCGAAATAAAAATGTACGAGTGCAAATTATATTTCGATTTTTCTTTGTGTCGACTGTTTCTAATACATAAAAATTTATGCTTGAAACGAGGAAACTTTCTTATACACTGAGAAAAATGACTAGTTTTTAGCAATATTTATAATTAAGGTGTACTTCATTCGTCCAATTATTCCAACCTACAATTCCTCATTGTTCATTCAGTCTTACATAATCAAAGGTCGAAACAGAAAATTTACACGCGAGTGGTTTTTTCGAACTCTGCCAAATAATGGAAAAAATGTTGTGTCAGGTTGATGTATTCTCCTTCCAAAAAAGCGCTTTGCTGCTCTTGTTGCAGACTATTTGCAGACATGTCATTCATATTTTGATTCTGCGGATGGATTCAATATGTGGTGGAAACTTAATCATAAAATACTCGACCATGAATCTAGTATGGCTCATATTCGATCTTTCACACAATGGAAGGAGTTGGAATTTATAATCCGTCGTGGACAATTGATAAAAATGAACAAGAACAAGTTGAAAACGAAGTGAAGAGGGATAATTTCAAGATTTTTGGATATAATTAGATTTCTAGCTAAACAAAATTTCTCATAAGGATAAAAGTTTTACGCTACGTTATGATTGATGGAAATAAAATGAAGGTTCTTGTGTTGAATTATTTGTTGATTTCATTGAAACAAAAGGTAAAACAGCTGAGAATATTTCAACTATGATTTTGCAAAAATTAAAAACGACGGAGTAGTGAGTAGTGCGATATAAAACTCGAAGCTTTAAAAGCATTTCTAACTAAAAATAGGGTCAAATTAATTAACTATTCAATAGCTTACGCAAAAGAAATTTGTGATAACCTGGGAATAGTCGTGGATCGTTAGTGTAGAAAGAAGAAACAGACAGCAGATGAAAAATTACGATATGCTGAATTGTTATAAGAAGAGTTGAGGAGGGAAATATTTGTTTTACTGTATAGAGTGATCCAAGAAATGACCACGATATTTCAACAATTACATGTTCTTGTTGAAAAATATGCCTTCCTTACGCCATCGAATCTTTTGAATGATAAATATGCATGTCAACTAAATGATGACGACAATAAGGAAGAGTTCTTCGTTGAGAGAAACAAACTTCAGTGTTTTATTTCTGTAGCTGCTACGCTTGACGAAACATGGACGTAGGATGGACCCTTTGAACTTTTGCAGTTTATTTTAATATACAGCCACAAGAACTCTGTTCCAAATATTGTGATATCATTACGAATTTTTCTCACAGTTGCTATAAGTGTTAATAGTTGCGAGATGAGTTTTTCGAAATTAAAACTTAAGGTTAAGAAATCTTGCTATATTCAACTATACTATACTATACACCCTTTCTTCTGTTACATTTTTTTTTTTTTTTTGTAGAATAAAGGTTTGGTTTGACTCATTCTGCATATTCAATAGGGTATTCTCTTATGAACACCATTATTAAAAATATTAAAGTTGATTGGTAAACAAGGGGGGAAAAAGAAAAAAAAAATATTATAAATTAATTGTTGCAGAAAATCTAAAGTATTTAATTTTTTGCTGATGTACTACTTGTACTACCAATGGGAGACCAGTTGAAATCAGTGCTTCATGTTCAAATGTGATGATACCGCATCTTGTACGCACATGCTCGGATCTACTTCGGATCTTTCGAGACTGTTCGTGTATCGTGTACACCTGTATTAGCATGTGCGACATACCATCTTGTGACAAAATAATGAACTACATGTGAACTTGTTATTAATGTGTGTAAAATTAAAAATTTGTTAAATACTACGTACAAATACGTATTTGTGTATCTAAATCGACATACGAATGGCGTTCGAAATCCGTTACATAGGCGTTTAACATGGGAAATTAAAATATTTTGAATATTTGTTTCGCGTTTTGTATTACTATTTTAATATAACCAATTTTATTTGATTATATTAAATCAATATGAAGAAAAAATAAAGAATTCGGTAGATATGAACGCATCAGAAGCAAAGCCTTACTACAATACTTACGAAACCACTTTTGACATATTCTCTCTTTTATAGAGGATAGTAATTATTGTATTTAATTTGCTATAACGTTTTTTAATTTTATTGAATTATTCCTTATTAATTTTGGACAATTAATTATTATTATTGTTGCTTACATGAGTACATTGTCATGTGATAAAGTCAATAAAATTATGTTGTTAAGCGCCACCAATATAGTTTGAGAATGTCAAAATGTTTTTGTTGTACAAGAAAAATTATGTAATCAATTACTTCGAAAGTTTTTTTTTATAATTTTATTTAGTTTTTACCTCCCAGCAAAGGTATTGTCTTTCGTCAAAAAAATTCGATGGTGAGTATTTAATGAATAAGCACGTTTTAGTGTCCCTACAATACGAATTTACTGTTTTTACGATGATGTGTGTGTACAGTAAAATTGTTTAAAGATGTCCGATCAAGGTCATCTGTATCATGAACGAATTAACAAATTGGCATAGATTTATCTTTTCCCTTTGCAAAGGCTATAAGCGTGTGTGATAAGGATGGATATAACACGCTTGTCTTTCAAAAATTCATATTGTTTCGACTAAGTTAGGACATTCCACTTTAAAATGATGCTCCTGTGAAAACCCGAGTTAAAAATTCCTTTTAGGAGATATTAATTTTTAAAATTATATATATATATGAGATAATACCCTATTTTAAAGAATTTGTTTTCGTTGCCAACATTTTTGAATTTGGTATCTTAGTAGCTTAAACTTAATTTGAGAACATGTTAGACGTAAATCTAGTATGTGTTTGTGGCATTTTACCCGGATTGTCGCATTTATCATGTATAAGTGATTTTATATTTGAATTTTTGTGTTAACATTTTTCATCCAAGATGCGGAATTAGTATTTTTTTTTATCGCCTTCACTCAAGGAAACTTTTGAGACTCTACTGCAAAGTTGGTCCACTTAAAATTAATGTATACAGGGTGAGTCTGGGAAGACGCCCCCCTTTAACTTTTTTAATATAAATAATAGAAAAAATGGTTCATATAAAAGATTTATTATTTTAAATATACTATTTTATGGCAGATGTAGATATTTTTTATAAAGTCGGGTTTACAAGATACAATTATTTTCATAAAATGGAAACCGCCATTATTTTTCTCTTTTCATCCAACATCCAGACACACACAAACACACAAATACATAAACACACATACACACATACATCGACACACACACACATACACACACATCGACACACACACACACATACACACACACAGACACATAGACATCATCGTAAAATTGTTAAAATTTGATTGGAAGGATCTTAAAACGTGCTTATTCATTAAAATCTAGATATGCGATTTTTAGCAAGAATCCAATACCTTTCGTAGCGAGAGGTATAAATATAAATTTTAAATTTCAACTTGAAAGAACTTTTTGTTTTTAATTTCAGAGGCATAGTGATGATGAACTATTCAGATTAAATATATCTTTTAAATGGTACCAATTTCAATATGGTATTCCATTTAAAAAAATGTTATTTCGTTAAATTAGTAGTGTATTTGATGTTCATTTTTTTGTATTTTTCACCGTTAAATTAGTCGTATGATATTGCCCAACTTTTTGTCCATTTAACCGACTTTCTATCGCTTTAAATAATAAAGTTAGCAATGGTGGCCAGCTTATGGCAGACACCCTGTACACTGGTTTTGTTATTTAACTATCAATAAGTGTGTTAATCAGGGTGAGTAATAATTGAAACATTTCACTGCGTGACGTGGCAAACACATTAATTGTTGAGATCATTAATCGCCAATTAACACACGTGTTAGTTACAATAATTTTCCGATGACCGTATCTTACGGAATTGGAGAATCTAATTTTATTTCATGACAATTTTTTTTAGGTTTGTAATGTTTGACACACAAATTATGCCAATTGTTCTGCAATGATATGTGGTATCTATGGTAAACCACTAAAATCGTTTATTAATAAAAAATATGCATTAATATGGATCATTAATGAATGATTTTCTATACATTAACATAATCTATTAATAAACGGTCAACGGAAAATATATATTGTTTCCTAAATTCAGTTATTTTTTTAAATTAGGTACTTTATTACTTTCCTTTCCTGGCTGCTTAAGTTTTAATTACAACAGTGGATCTAAGATGTTGATAAAGAATCTCATAGTATTAGAAAAACTAACTTTTTGTATACTCTGCAATAAAGACTCAGTTTTGTTCCACACTTCTATAATTATATTGCAAAAAAGGTGCCGCTTACATTTATTTCTACTATCCAGTGTACTATGTGATCTTTGAGCCTAGTAGCGTTTAATACTGCGTAAATTAGTGAAGATGTAATGGTCTATAGCCTATAACAATGAACAATAATAATCGGTAAACGAAATTCGTACAAGACAGAAAACGTTGCACTTTGCACACGAGCTTAAAGTTCGTTATAAGTGAAAAATCTACAAAAATATAGTTCGTTACATAAGACAATTCCTTATATTCGTGTTCATAAACGAAAAATCGATAAATATATATTCTTTGTACTTGAAAGTTCGTTCATGAAGAGTGTACCAAAATAAAATTATATATTGGGAGAGTCATTTTGAGTAAAAAATGTTATATGAAGGTATGTTCAGAAACTTATCGTTACAGAGTTATAACTCTTCAAAAGTCTACCTCATCTGATACATTTTTACGAACATTTTTATTAATAATTCTGGTACTTGTTGGTATGCGGATATTAGTTATTTAGATGCATATTTATACTTTCTTTTGTTTCTGTATTAACATTTTTTCATTTCTACTTACAATATTACATACAATGCAAAAATACACAAAAAAGATACTCTTGCTAAAACTTGATAAACGCATAGTGCTTGAAATTATTTTTTTTAGAAAAAATCAATAATTCACAATGTTTAGTTAACAGTTAAAAAATAATTAAGTTACCATAGGAAATAGAACATAATATAAAAAATAAATAAAATCGGTTTATAACTATTTTTAAATACCTTATTTTTATTATGGATATTTTTTTTATTAATTAACAAAATATGTAAAACTTACTGCTAGTGAATATGCAGATACAGAGTTTATTTAATGGATATTGTAACGGTAATGGTTATCGTAAATCCAGAGAATATCAACGTCGTAGATATATCGAAACATGAATTTATATGAATTTCATTCGTTCTTAATCGTTATCTAAAACTACCGCGCCTCTCAAGTTTTCCAGAACATATGTTGTGTGTATTTTTGCATTGTATGTAATATTTTATAAATAAAATTTTAAAAAATGTTAATACGTAAAAAACTAACGTTTAAAAACGTTAATGACTTCCCTATATGAAACGCCTGTGATTGAGATACGGAAACAAAAGGAAGTATAAATATGCATATAAATAAGTAGTTTCCTCATACCAGGTTTCAAAATTTTAGTGCAACTAGAGTTATTAATAAAAATGTATCAGATGCGGTGCACTTTCAAAGGGCCGTGTCCCTGTAACGAAAACTTTTCTTTCATACAATATTTTTTTACTTAAGAAGATTCCCCAACTACATGGTCTTATATTGACACACTCTACCTACATGAATCACCCTTTGAAAGTTCATTATTTATTTCGTGCCGGAGTCGTTTCCATGGCATGCCAAGTTCGCTGGGATGAGAACTGTGAAGAGAAACGTTTCCTTCCGGGCATGTATATGTGGACTTGTCAGTAAGGCTGTAAGACATGCCCTGCCTTAGACGGTAGAAGTTGCGGCGGTTAGGAATCGAACACGGGACCGTATGATGAGAGGGAAACACGCTATCACTGGACGGCTGGAGACCTGTGTACTGTGGAAGGTAACGGCTTGATTTCGCTGGGGCTTCTGGCAGCTGCAGTCATATCCGGGTTTGTTATGTGCGGAAGCATTGAACTCATGACGGTTTCTTTGATACCTTTAAAGTGGTTCGCTATAAGCAAGAGTTCATTATAATTGGGTTCGTTACAACTTATAAGTGAACATCACTGTTAGGGATCGACCGATACCGATATCGGTATATCGGCCATATCGGTCTTCTTGACCGATATCGGTATCGGCCGATATGTAAACCAGGATATCGGCCTATATCGGTATCGGCCTAAAAAAAATATAAATTGCTTAATATTTCAGTTGCTAAGGATTTTTTTAAGGAAATTAAAACAGAAATACTAAATAAAAAATCTGATGTGACCAACACAGTACCTCCCGCCATTTACCTATGTATATAACTTTTATATTACTTTATAAATTTACCCATACAATATATAGAAAAAGTATTAAAGCAAACTTGTAGAAAATGGAATAATCTTTAATTTTTATAATAACAAATTCAGAAAAAATTACATTTAAAGGTATTTTTTGAAGAAAAAACTATCTTGAGCTTCAAGTAAACTGCCATTTCCGGTTATCCGATTGCCACCAAAATCTAATCAGATATTTCTATATTAGAATAAGGTAAAAATACATGGTTTCAAAACTTTCTGAATGATAGTATTTGAGTTAGAGCGTAAACAGGATCCACACATACATACATACATACATACACACAGACATCATCGTGAAAATGTTAAAATTGGATTCTAGGGACCTTAAAACGTGGACATTTACCAAAATCTCGATATGAGATTTTTAGCACGATCCCTATACCTCCCTTACCAAGGGTAGCGGGAGGTAAAAAGAAATCAAGTTTATTCTTATTCAAAATTTAGCAAAAAAGTCATTAAAAATGTAGAAGTAAAATTACACACTAAGTTAAACAAATTAATATTTAAAGTTAAGTTTTGGCAAGTTGTAATGTAACAAAATTAACCGTATAGATTTTTATTCCGCCGGGTGATTTTACAAAATATCGAAATTGCTCTGCATTTTTTTTAGTGATTTATTTATGGTTAATGCGTGTAACGGTAACAGTATATCATTATAAATCACTTTTACCTCATTTATACAGCAAAAAAATTACGACAAAATTTTATGGCCGATATATCGGTATCGGCCGATATCGGATATGAGTATATCGGTATCGGCCGATATCGGTATCGGCCACAAAAAATCATATCGGTCGATCCCTAATCACTGTATTAATATTTATAGCATCTCTACACATCCACAATAATTTAATTTTAACCATAATTGTTATGAATGAGTTACGCTACTTGTTTATAACTGACAGCAAATTCAAACAAACATGTTTTGTTTATATGGTTATGATTTGGCTTCAACTCAGCACTCTACCATACATGTAGTCAGGCGCAGGGTTTTAGAGATTAAAGCTCTCTCTTTCCAATGATATTTAATAGTTGTAAAGAAAAAGATTTAATTTGGTGCTTTTTTTCGTTTACTTTGTAAATTTTCGTTTTAAAAAATTATTATTAATTTGAAATTATGTATATTAGTTCCTTTCCATGTAACTATTGTTCTATTTGCAATTTTCTTTTGAAAACGTTATTGTTATTAATTTGAAATGATTATTTTTTTGACAATGACATTTATCTGTCAGTTACATTCATTTGAGCTGAACTCTGTAACCATGGAGTTGTGTGCATAAGCTCCGAAATATAATTTTTATATTATTTTATAAATTTATCCATAAAATATATAGAAAAAATATTAAAGCAAAGCTGTAGAAAAGGAAATAATCTTTAAGTTTTATAATAACAAATTGTGAAATATTTTTTTTTTTTATTTAATTCATATTTATTTACAACTGGCCTTATTTAGGGCCAACAAGCAAATTTGTTAAGTTTACATTGCATGCGAGAGGATAGTGCCCACTGGTACTACCTCTTTATATATCATTATTATGTTACATTTCATACATATACAATCGTTTTATATATACTTCAATTCGGAAGGCTTTGTTCTTTTGAGACGTCTCAGGGTAGGTTCGTTGTTGCATAGCTCGGTAACCAGTTCATTTGGGTGGCAAGTTAGTCTCTTTTCATGTTTTAATGAGAATTCTCTTATTTGGTCTTTTACGTATTTGATATGAAAATCTTTGTGAAGTGTATGGTTGTTGATGTACCATGGTGCGTTGGTAATCATGCGTAGTGTTTTGTTCTGTATTCTTTGGATTATATCTGTGTTTGATTTCTTTGCACAGCCCCAGAGTTGCACACCATATGTCCAAATTGGTATGATGAGTACTTTATAGAGAAGTAGTTTATTATGCAGCGACATTTGAGACTTGCGTCCTAGTAGCCAATGCATCTTTTTAATTCTAATATTTATTTGTTTTTTCTTTGCTTGCAGATGTTTTCGCCATGTTAATCGTTTGTCTAGATGCATGCCTAGATATGTTACTTCTTCTTTAGTGTCCAAAGTTTTATTGTTGATGTCTACTTGTGGGCAGGTAACTTTCCTTGTTGTAAATACTATGTGGGTGGATTTGTCTTCATTGATTTTAATTTTCCATTTGGTTGCCCATATTTGCATTTGATCTAGAATTTCTTGTAGTAAGGCTGATGATTCTACTGGGTCAGGGTGTGAAACAATGTACGCTGTGTCGTCTGCGTATGTGGCTGTAAATACGTTTTCTGGACAGGGCATATCTGCTGTGAAAATCTGGTACAAGACTGGCCCTAGTACGCTCCCTTGCGGTACTCCAGCTTTAATTGGCTGTATTTTTGAAGTGACTCCATTGTCACTTATTTGGAAAATTCTTTCTTGTAGGTATGATTGAAACAGAAGAAAATATTGGTGGGGTAGTTTTTGTTTAATCTTATACAGAAGTCCAGTATGCCACACTTTGTCAAAAGCTTGACTTATATCTAGAAAGGCGGCCGAACAGATGTTTTTGTTTTCTAAGCTGTTTTCAATTATGTCTACTACTCTGTGTACTTGTTGGATTGTTGAATGTTGCTGCCTGAAGCAGAATTGATGGTCTGGAACTAAATTTTCATCTTCAATTATTATTTTTAGTCTTTTTAATGAGTTTTTCAAAGAGTTTAGATAGTTGAGGTAGCAAGGAGATTGGCCTGTATGAGGTTATTCATGAGCTGGTTTTCCAGGTTTCTGAATCAGAATTATGTTCGCGAATTTCCATTGTATAGGAAAATACGCTACTCTTATCATAGCATTGTATATGTTGGTAATTAAGACTAAGGTTTTTCTGGGCAATTCCTTTAGCATCTTGGCATTTATCAAATCATATCCAGGGGTTTTTTTGTTATTTAGATGATTGATTTCGGTGTTTACCTCTGCAGGTGTGAAATGTTTAATTATTGGTTGTGGTAACTGTGGTGGACTGTTTAGAAAATCTTTAATAGTATTTTCTTCCGCAGTTGTTGAAGTTGTTGGGTTTGGTTCGAAAACTTTTGAGAAATGTTGCGCAAATATTTCGACCTTTTCTTTTTCTTCCCTGGCCCATGATCCGTCTTGTTTTTTAATTGCAGGGATGAATTTCGTTGGCCTTTTTAATTTCTTTGTGGCTTTCCACAATGAGTAATCATTTTCTTGGCCTGGGGACAAATTGCTTAGGTAATCTTGTATGAAGTTGTTCTTTGTTTCTAGAATTATTTTTTTTATTTCTTTACATAAGTGGTTAAGCTTGTTTTTATCTTCTGGGTGCCTTGAGTACTGCCATTTGCGTCTGAGTTTTCTCTTCTCTTCAATTTTGTCTCTGATTATTTTAGGATAGTTAGTACTATTTTCGTTTTTGTTTTGGATGGGTGGCGTTGAAGACCAACCAGCTTCTTGAATGAGTCTTGTTATGTTTTGAACTGCGTTGTCTATATCATCAGGTGTTTTTAGCGGTATTTGTAGGTTGGTGTTCTTATCTAAGTATACTTTGTATAAGTCCCAGTTTGTTTTTTTGTTGCATAATGTTGGAGTTTTATCTTTTTTCATTACCGTGGTGTTCAAGGTGATGATTACCGGAGAATGGTCTGATGGTAAGTCGTAATTTTCTTCAATGTCAACATGGTTTAAATTTATTCCCTTGGATATGAAAAAATCTAATAAATCTGGGAGTTTATTAGGATCGGTGGGCCAATAGGTAGGTTTACCGGTGCTTATATGACTGTACCCTTGTTTGGACATTGTTTTTTGTAACTCGCTTCCTTTAGGATTTGTTACTCTTGAGCCCCATTGCGGGTGTTTGGAATTATAGTCCCCACCTGCTATGAATCTTCCTCCTAGACCAAGGAAGTATTCTTCAAATTGGTCTAGTTTTATTGCGTGCCTGGGTGGGCAATAAACAGCAGATAGGGTGAGAGCACCCTGCGTTTCGTTAATTTTTATTGACGTTGCTTGCAGATAATTCTTTTCATACTTACTTAGTTCATGATGTTTAATTCTCTCATTAATTATAATTGCGGTTCCTCCATGGGCGGTCCCATCTGGGTGATTCGTGTAATATGTTCTATGTTTAGGTATATTAAAATAATTTCTTTCTGTAAAATGTGTTTCTGATATTAAAGCTATGTCTATTTTTTGTTGATTGATAAATATTTCCATTTCCTGCCGATGCTGGGCTAGTCCGTTAGCGTTCCATAAAGCAATTCTTATTACGTTAGACATTGCGTTTGTTGATGAAGGCGGTGAGGAGATTGATGATTGTGGTGTTTTGCTGCATGAGTTGTGTGAACATCGATTCAAATTTGTTCAAGAATTGTGTTAGTGTTATGTCTTGTGATGTGTTTGTGTGTTGAGAGTTCTTCACTATGTTGGCATAACTTATGTTGTCGTTGTTGTTGTTGTTGTTGCCGTAGTTGTCGTTTACTCTTTCGGTGTAATAGCTGTGGGTATGTTCATTTGTTTTTTTTGTGGTTTGTTATGGATTGTCGCGTTTCTTGATTTCTGTAGTTCTTTATATACAGAACAGCCTTTATAGTTCGCAGGGTGAGGGCCTAAGCACAGGGCACAAGTTGGCGGGGTGTCTTTATCCTTGTTACAGTCTTGTGATGCATGATTTTTTCCGCATTTAACGCAATAGTAAGGTTTTTGGCAGTATGTTTTGGTGTGACCGTACTCTTGACAGCGCATGCACTGTGGCGTGTCTTTCTTCTTTCTAGGAGGTTCTACATTAATTTTAGTGCCTAATATATGTCTGAGTTCGTAAATTTTTTTATTGTTTGCATTCGGTTTTTGGTCCACGAAAAACATTGGGAGTGGTTCTTTGGTTGACCAGCTCTTGATATTGGAGACATTTCTGATTTCAAAACCTTTTTCTTCTAGAGCTTCTTTAATTTCATTCAAGGGAGTTAATAACATTTAAAGGTATTTTTTGAAGAAGTTATTTTGAGCTTCAAGTAATCTGCCATTTTCGGTTATCCTATTGATACAAAAAATCTAATGGCTTCTTTCCATAATAGAATAAGGTAGAAATACAAGATTTCAAAATTTTCTGAACGATAGTATTTGATTTAGAGCGTAAAGAGGATCCACACATACACACAGACATCATCGTGAAAATGTTAAAAATGGAATCTAAGGACCTTAAAACGTGGTCATTTACCAAAATCTCGATATGCGATTTTCCCTATACCTCCCTTACCAAGGGTAGCGGGAGGTAAAAAGAAAGAAGAATCATATATGTATTAAAAAATCAGTATTATACATATACACTGTAAAATGGGTAAACGGAGGGACCTCTGTATCTACAACCTTTACTAGACGTCCTCTGTGGTTTTCCGTGCTGTCAAACGGTTGCTCGGGCGCCAATCGGTCGATCGGTAACACAGCACAGGAGAGGTGGTAGATCCTGCAAGGATGTTCTTGTAGTGTCGCTGAAAGGAGTGGCTTGAACGCCAAAAAGAGCTCGGGTAGCTTAGTGGAGACATAGTTCGGTTTTTGACAATGAAATCAAATATAATAAATTTTAATATTTTATTAAAATGTATTAAAAACTATAATAACAAAACAAAAGGAAAATAGCAATCGCTAGCAAATAATCGGCGAATATAACTGAATCAACGATACTTGCAGATTTTTTCATTATAGCAGACGGTCAACAATGAACGGTCAACGATGTGGGGGGGGGGTAATATCGGGTAACAATGACACACACCAAAGTTACGGAACTACGGTACGGATGGTCAACAATGGCACACACCAAAGTTGATAACGGAAGGCTAACAATGGCATACACCAAAGTTATGGCAAACGCAACGGAAACGGTAACAGTGTTGTCGTTCGACACCACTCAACAATCGCGATTACGGAACGGAAACGGGATCGTATTGGCACACACCAACACTCATCGACTATCGCGATTACAGTCACACAGTGGGAAACCCCACTGTACGGAAACAACCGGCTACGGACACCGGCACGGTACACCTTCTGCACTCTCGCATGAGCTGCCGGCACACACTAACAGCGCTGAGTCAGAGGTAACCAAGGTCATAACCAACTTGTTCGCCCGGTACTCACAAGGTTCGCAGTAGACGGCACACACTATCTAGGCTCGATGGAGAGCTAACGCTCTCTTGAGAGAGCACACACTCTGCTAAAACTGTCGAACGGACCCGTATTTATACCCCAAAAAACCGTTAAAAATAAATAAAAAAGTTTAAACTTGATTATAATCATCCTACAAATCCTCGCTATTTTAAATAAAAATAATAAAAATACAAAATCATGTGGAATCGAACTTACGATCCCTAGCGCGCCAATCAAGCGTGCTAACCATTCGACAACGCGGTATCTGACAAATTTATAAACATAGCAGCTTTAAACAAAATACAACAATACATTTTACAACAAACGACATACAATATAATCAAACAATTATATTTTATATGTAATCATCAAAATACAAAGTAATAAAAATGCAAAGCAACATTTTCATTTGTGGGATTTGAACTTCGATTTGAATAACTAAACTTTACCAAAAAAACTGACTTGCTAACCACAAGACTACAACGCTAAATACGAAAATTAAATTCAAATCTAGTGACCATTGTCAGAACACATACAATTGTCATTCTTTAATTTTAATTATTTTAAATTATTTTTAATAATAGGAATATAAATGAAATAGTTACTTAAAAAATGTTACAGTAATGTTTGTTTTACTTCGGTTCGATCCCGATCGACGCCAAATATTTCGAGTTTTAAATGGCACAAAATTGACCCCTGTGATGCACTCTCCACGCCAGCAATGAGTGCCCGTGCGATGGCGCACGGTACAAATATGTCATTATCATTACCGACATCTGTGTACAAAACAGACTAGTATACTCAGTAATGGGTAATATGCCGTGATGATTTATTATTATTATTATTATTATTATATTTGTAATAAAAAAAATCCGACAAGTTTTATTGGTATTTTGGTGATCTACTTTGATCTTCAGCTACCTCCACTTTTTTAATAGGCTCTTCCGCCGTAATCAAAAATAGTAGAAGTTTATTGAGAATAACAGTTAAAGAGTACGGAAAATTCAATTTTTAATAAATTAATTTTTGATAAAATACAGAAATCATATTTTGACAAAATATTACAATTGATTAATACTACAAAAAATCACTTTATTTGGTATATATTGTAACGTTTATTTATTTGGGTGAAGTGTTAAAATCAGAGAATTATTATTAATTAAAATAAAAGTTTATTAAACAATAAATAATGAAGATAAAGATCATAAAAAGCAACTAACACTGTGATTAAACAAATATAAACACTAATTTAAGACTAAGAATATTATTAAATACTTAAACACTAAGTTTATTTATTTAAACAATATTTCTATAACTATATTTATTTATGTTTACTCCTCGTAGACTATTTATTTATATTACCAACTGTTCATTTCTCAGAATGTTTCGGCTGGCTTCTCTGACGTGTTTAATTAGCGTGACGTACTTTTTCTAGAGCAATCGACGAGGTAATAACACCGAATACAAAGGATCAGGTGACTCTAAGTCGCGACGTGTTTACTACGCCGATAGCTCGCCTGATTACGTCATCGTTCAGCGCGTTCGACCAGCGGCGGCGGTCGCGTACTCCTAGAGTCAGTGGCATCGCACGTAACAATATAATGACGTCAAATCTATCAAATGGCTGATGAATAAAATATTTTGATAATTTTAAGTTTAAGTATATTTCTCTGACCCCCAATTTGTTTTAGTATCGTCTTATTATATAATACAAAAATATAAAAATCATTACTTGAAAATTGTTTATAATTAAATTGAATCAATAATATACTTTTAACTGTTGATATATTTAATCTATTTCTTTTATCTGTCCACTGGGTATTCATTAGTAAAAACACCCTTTCATTTATTCGCGTTCTGACCAGGAGTAGCAAAAAAATTCACATATACAAAAAAGATACCGGATCCGACCCTTTACCCCAAAAAAGAGGACATGTCCGATGAAAAGAGAACGTTTAGTAATCCTATTCAGGTTTGTCGGATCTGCTTGATTGCTGCTCAGGTGACTTAATTTCTTTGTTTTTCTAAAATGAGAAAAAAATGAAATAAATATGAATTATGTGCAATAACAATTGACATAGTATGTTTGTGTTATAATTTTACTGGGGAATCCTTTGCTAAAAACTTTCTGTATGGAATTTGCACAAAATTTATATAACTAACGAAAGGTAATGTACTGTAAATATAGAATCTTTTGCAAAAAACTTTCTGTGTGGAATTTGTATAAAATACATAGAACTGACGGAAGGTAATGTGCTGATTACAAGACTTTTTACCTTCCGTCACCTTTAGGTAAGGAAGGTATTGTCTTTGGTCAAAAAATTCGATGTTGAGTTTTTAATGAATAATAACGTTTTGGATTCTAGAATACGAATTTACTACTTTTACGATGATGTCTTTATGTGTGTGTGCGTCTGTATGTGTATGTGACGATCGTTTCGGATCGCATAACTCCAATACCACGATTTCAAAAATTATATTTTTTTCGTATTATTTAAGTTTAGATCCATTTGATAAGATTTTGGTTATAATTGGTCCACCGGAAGTACCCTCATTTGCACTTTTTAATAGTTTTTCTTGAAAAAAGCAGTTAAATATCATTTATTGACATTTAATTTTACTATAAATTTTAAAGAATATATTATTCTCTATGCGATTGGATTGCATTTTATATTTCATATTCAATAGATATAGAGTTAAAGAATTATAAAGATATTAAATTTCATAAATCAGTCAGCTATGCTAACCATAGAAAATGCTAATATATTCAGAAAATTCAAATTGACAGATGTCAGTACCAATGAAACGAAAATGAATATGGCAGAGATGAGGATGTTGAGATAGATGTTAGGGACGACACGGAAAGATAGAATAAGGAATTAAAGGATAAGGGAAATGACTCGAGTCATACAAGTTTCAAGAAAGAGGTCATGAGGAGGGATGAAAAATATATTGGAAGAAGAATGAATAGCTTAGTAGTTGAAGGTAGAAGAAACAGAGGAAGACCAAAGATAAGATGGAAGGACTGTATTGCGGAAGACTTGAGAGAAAAGGAACTGACTGAGGACGACCCGTAAAACAGAAATAAATGGAAGAAGAAAATAAAAAATAGCGACCCATAACGAATGGGAATAGCTAAAGAAGAAGATGTCACTGTCAAGTGCCTTTTGCATAGATTGTTTAAGAAATAATTTTACTGAAAATTTAGAATCTTTTTCAAGAAAATTTATGTATGGAATTTGTACACAATACACAGGATTGACTGAAGGTAATGGTGCTGGCCACATCAGATTTTTTTTTTTGTTTTAATTTCTATTTAATATTTTATGACAGATTGGAAATTGGTTAAAATAATTAAATTAAAATTATTATATAATAATTAATTATAGGTTGTAACGAATTCTGGCAGATAAAAAGTCAAACATTTGTTTAACTCGTTCAAATGCCATGGCTGTCACTTTAAGTAAGAAATTGAATAAATTCAATAATTAATTTATGGGACTAAAATACCACATAATTTACATTGAAGTGGCATTTGATGCAGATTTTTTACCTCTCGCTAAGCGAGGTATTGGATTCATGCTAAAAATCGCATATCCAGATTTTATTGAATAAGCACGTTTTAAGGTCCCTACAATCCGATTTTAACATTTTTACGATGATGTCTGTATGTGTGTGTGTGTGGATGTGTGTGTGTGTGTGTGTGTATGCGTGTATGTGGGATGTTGGAAGGACGATTACTCAAAAACTATAAGACTTTAAATTTGTTTAACTATGTATTTCCCAATCGGACATTCATGGGAAGATCTGAAAAGGTTTTGGTAACAATTGGACAACCGGAAGTAGAAGATTCTTGAAAAAAAATCTTCTAAATATTATGTTTTGAAAAATTTTCTTGGTAATATTAAAGAAAATTAAATTCTCAATCTGACACATTTAAATTTTTTAATATATCTCGTATAGATTTGGAGATATAGTACAAAAATAATCTCGTTGCCTAAAAAACAGTTGAGATATTTAAATGTTTATAATTGACAGATAAATGCAAAATGTCAGTGTCAAAAATCAGATTTTTCTGAGAGGTACGAATACATTTAATATATATTATTGTAATTATAGGTTTTAATATTATATATATCCTTAAGAAATACCGCTAATACTGTCAATGAATTTGAAGAATTTTGAACATATTAGAAGAGTAGGACAAAATTCCTCATAGAACGTAAGAAGATACAATATCAATTATTATGTGTACAAGAAATGTTAAGTTCGTTATTTATAGGGCGCGAGCAGTCATGTGACTGTGTTGGCTTTGGCACGCAGGTATGAGGATCCGTGTCAGAATGACGGCTAGTAGTTATTTACATAGATGTCACAGTTGTCATAATTATTCATTCAAAATTTAAAAATATTCTCATGTTTATTTGTCATCAATAGTATGTAATATAAAGAATAATACAACCTTTTTTAGTTTAGATTCTGTTACATTTATTAAATTAACGACACTATTGCCTTCTTCAGGAATGTACATGAATAACAAATCAACAAATACAAAAATATAAATAACAAAACATTAGCAACAGGTAACTAAGGTGACAATTACAACATATTTAAAATAGGAAGCCATGCACGACTAAGATCTAGACCGTCACAATGATTGAGATTAATACTCTTGGTTTTGTAAATCTCAATGGCTTCTCTAATTAACCTGTTGTTTAGGTGTGTAGGTCTCGCCAGTATTTTTGTATCTTCAAATTTTATATGGTGGAATTCTTCCAGGGCATGCTCTGCAACTGAAGATTTTTCTGGCTGGTTCAACCTGATCGAACGCTGGTGTTCATTCAATCTTGTAGAAATGGTTCTACCAGTTTGGCCAATGTAAACTTTTCCGCAGACGCATGGAATCTGGTAAATCCCTGATGACTGAAGAGGGATGACGTCTTTAACTTGTCTCAACATATGTCGAATTTTAATATATGGTGAATACGAAATCTTCATGTTCTTCTTACGAAGAATTCTACCAATCTTGTCCGTGACATTTTTGACATAAGGAAGTGAAGCAAACAATACGTCTCTTTCATTAGCATTGTTTAAAGGTCTTTTCGGTTTCAGGCATTTGTCGATAGATGATTTAGAAAAACCATTCTTCATAAAAATATTATTAATTTCTTTCATTTCTTCTTCCAATTTCTCGGAATGACAAATTTCTGAAGCTCTTCTCATTAGGCATTTAATAGTACCGTATTTCTGAGAAGGATGATGATGTGAATTGGCATTAATATATTGATTAGTGTGCGTAGGCTTCCTATAGATTGAATGTAGTAAAGAACCATCTTCTTTTATCTCTAGTAACACATCAAGGAAGGGGATAATGCCATTTTCTTCAACTTCTACGGTGAACTTAATATTTTCATGGATGTTATTCAAATGGTTTAAGAAAAATTGATAAGTTTTGACGTCCATGGGGCCAAATAGCGAAGACATCATCAACGTAACGTAACCATAAAGAAGGTTTCATCGTAGTAGAATCCAAAGCTAATTCTTCAAAGGACTCCATATAATAATTAGCTATGGAAGGAGACAGAGGATTGCCCATTGCGACACCATCAACTTGTTTGTAGAATTCGTTGTTAAAAATGAAGAAGCTTGACGATAAACAATGTCGAAAAAGTTTCACAATATCTTCTGAAAAATTCTTTTCAAGCAGCTTCAGGGTGTCTCTGATGGGGATCTTCGTAAATAATGACGTAACATCAAAGCTCACTAGAAGATCTTCTGATGAGATGTGTATTTTCTTTATAATTTCAATAAAATGTTTGGAATTCTTCACATATGATGATGTATTACCAATATATGGTCTTATAAGATTATCTAAATATTTAGATAAATCGTAAGTGCAAGAATTAATACAATTCACAATCGGGCGTAGGGGTACATCTTTCTTATGTACTTTCGGTAAGCCATAAAATCTTGGAACATATGGGTCTTGAGTTATAAGTAAGAAACTTAATATCTTTATTTAAGCTTGATTGTTTTAATAATTTGGTAGTTTGATATTTTATCGTGGCTAAGGGATTCTTCTTCACTTTTAGGTAAGCAGGATCTTCTAATATAATGTTGGCTTTACGAATATAATCTTCTTTATTCATGACCACTGTTGCTTTCCCTTTATCTGCAGGTAAAATAATCAAATCTTCATATTTTCGTAATTCCTTTAATGCTCTAAGTTCATTTTTCAGTAGGTTGTTCTTTGGAGGCCGTGACTTCTTCAAAATCTTTGCCGTCTCTACTCGAACTTCTTCAGCCTGTTCTTCTGGTAGTTTCTGAACAGCAGATTAGACAGCAGTCACAATGTCTTCAACAGGAATACGTTGTGGAGTAATGGAGAAATCCAATCCTTTAGACAAAACAGACAAAGCAGAATCCGAAAGCAACTCATTGCTTAAATTTATTACTAATTTATTTATATCAAATATGTTAGATGTCTGTTTTGGATGTTGTTTATTGTAAAGCCTGTCAAATTTAGATTTTTGCTTACTACTCACCGAATCATGTAGGTTTTTATTTCTTCTTTGAATTATCTCATTCAAGGTAGCCCAATGTTCTTCGTCCATACAATTCAGAGTATTAATCTCAATCATTGTGACGGTCTAGATCTTAGTCGTGCATGGCTTCCTATTTTAAATATGTTGTAATTGTCACCTTAGTTACCTGTTGCTAATGTTTTGTTATTTATTTTTTTGTATTTGTTGATTTGTTATTCATGTACATTCCTGAAGAAGGCAATAGTGTATATTGCCGAATCGTTGTTAATTTAATAAATATAACAGAATCTAAACTAAAAAAGGTTGTATTATTCCTAATAAAATATGAGTTCTGAAAGATTTTTTAATAGTATGTAATATACTTGTCGAGGAAAATAATCCACATGGATTTGAAAAATCATGATGTTTTAAATGAAAAATTATGATACTTGACACCTATATGTACATTATTATTAGATGTCATTCTAACACAGGCCTCCATATCTGCTTGCCAAGGCCAACAAAGTCACATGACTGTTCGCGCCCTATGCAACATAAAATGAAAATGGCGAGAGGTATTGTACTGGCCACAACAGATTTTTTTATCTTTCTATTGATACTACAGACATTGTTGTCAGTCGAAACGGAAACGGAGAGCAATAGTCTGCAAAAATCTAATTTACCATGTTAATCCTCTATATGTACACCTTGAAAATGAACATTCGGTATGTAAAAATGCACAATACCTCAGTATAAAATATATAAAGTCTACATCAACAACAGGGTTAAATACTTATTACTTAATTCTGTCGATTATATTTGATAACTACACGCTGATAGGTTTTATTTTTCCTCTTTTGTTAACTAGTCAGAGAGCATAATTTATTTCCCTATTTAATCCAACGCTATTTTGTTATGTTAAAACAACATATCGTTCTAGTTAATATGGTGGCAAAAATAATAATATAAAAGTTCTACTGTGAACAAATGTAAAAAATGCAAGCAAACAGCAGTCAACAAAGTTAAACGAATGATATGTGGTGTTATATCGCATAATAGTTTTGTGAAATGATTACAAAATAAAAATTATCGAAGATACTAAAGTAAATTGTTGTGCTATGGACAACATCGAGGACCTTGAAAATTCAAGTGCAACGGATGTCGTTCTTAATGCTTTTAAAATCGAGATTAAATTAGGTATCCCAAAAAACGCACCCTGCATAGGGATCCCGAAAATAAAATTATTTAATTCTGTCTTTTAAGCAGGGCATGAAACCGAAAAAATACTGGTTAACCAATATCAAGAACGTTATATTAATAAGGGTTTTGTTCAAAAAGCGGTTTTTAAAAATAGTAAACCGGTTTAAACTGGTTAATTTATCTGCTAAGAAAAATTAGATTTAAAATATTTTTCAAAACTAAAAATGTAGCAAATAAAATATTTCATTTCAAATTATGTATTTTATGATTTACCTATAAATATGGAACATTATTTTCAAACAAAACAAAAAGTTATTCTACTAGTTTTATATTTATAGGCCGCGAGTTAACACGTGACTCGAGCAACCTTGACCTGCTTGGAGTCAGCTGATTTTTATGCACATATCACTCTGACAAGACCAATGTTTTGATTTATGTTAATTTTTAAGTGTTAAAAAAATATTATCACAGTTATTATTTGTAATATCATCTGTTTCATTGCCTGAAAATTGTAAAATAATAACTTTTTAACAGTTCAAAATCAAAATAAGTCAAAACATTTGCCTTGTCAAACTGACAAGCGTATAGAAATCAGATGAGTCCAAGTGGATTCCAAGCACTTCAAGGTCGCTCGAGTCACGTGTCTGTTCGCGACCGCGACTGTTCACAGTTACCAACAAACGAAGAAGATATCGTATTTTTCAAGTGTCAAGTTTAAAATTAAAAGTACATATTCTTGTATCTTTCTAGAAACTTCTAACACAAAGTTATTTTTCTTATTCTTTCATTCCTTACCGTATATTTCCGTGTCTTCCCCAACTTCTATCTCAACAGCCTTATCTTTGCCACATTAATTTACTTTTCATTGCTACTGACATCTGTCAATTTGAATTTTCTGAATATATATGCATTTAACTGCGGTTTTTCAAGAAAAACTGTTAAAATCTTCAAATGAGGGTACTTCCGGTTGATCATTTAAAACCAAAATCTAACCACGTATTCTTCTGGATGTAAACTTGAGGAATACGACAAAAATATAATTTTTGAAATGGTGGTATTGAAGTTATGCGATCTGAAACTTTCGTCACACACACACACACACACACACACAATTCTTTTGTATACAGCTCATTGTCGCTTCAGAGGGTTCTAGAATGATATGGGCTGTATAAATACCGGCCGAAAGAAAGCGGAGGGACATTCTGTGATATAGAAGCAACGAGCAATGAAGTTGGTGATATAAATAAAGGGTCTACGTGTTGTTAACATAAATAAATGTAGTTATATAAATAAATATAGTGATATAAATATTTGTTAAATAAATAATTTTAGTGTGTAAGCATTTAATAATAGTCTTAGTCTTAAATTAGTGTTTATAATTATTTAATCATAGCGTTAGTTATTTTACTATCTTTAATATTTAATCTTAATTATTTATCGTTTAATAAACGTATTCTTTTAGTTAATAATATTTGTCTGTGTTTTACACTTCACCCATATAAATAAAAACGTTACAGTATCAACAAACAAACTTGAATCTACTGCTTGTCAAAGTTGGTAAATAAACTACTATTGAAAAATGTGCGTGATTCATTCGAAGAAAGCAATCATTATTCCAAATAACAATGATAACTCGGATAACATCATTGCATCCTGAACTTATTAGGAACCATAGAAACCAAGATTCCAATAATTAATAATTCAACAATATTAAAAGCATTTGTTTCACAACTTGCACTTCTTCACGATTTTAATTTACATCCCGAAACTACAGGGGACGAGTTGAGAAAATATTGCCATACTTCCTTGAAGTAACTCTTGAAAAATTGAACTGTAAATACCTGTCCTATTTATTCATCGTTTAAACAAGGTTCATCAACCTTTTTTTCTCCACGTATCCTGCTCTCTACAGACTATGTGTGTATTCGAGATTCGTGATGCATGATTCGTAGCCAATTTGTGAATAATGTTTAGGGACTTGTTCGTTTAAAATCGATTCGTAAACAACATGGGTCGTGTGTTCGCAGTGATTCGCTCTTGGAGGTAGTAAATTGGCGAATATCAAAGGCTGTACATTAAAATTTGCTACAGACTATGCGTGTATTCACGATTCGTGATGCATGATTCGCGAGCAATTTGAGAATAGTGTGTAGGGATTTGTTCGTCCAAAATCGATTCTTGTGTTCGCAGCGATTCGCTCTTGGAGGTGATAAATTCGCGAATATGATTCAACAAAGTTCGCGTTCGATGCATGTCAGTTCTTTAGTGCGCCCTAGTTCGTGAAGTTATTTTTATTTTATTAATTCGAGAGAGTCTCCAGAAACCCGTGTATGATATTGTTTGTTTTAATAATTTAATCATAATGACCCAATAGTACTCAAGAGTCCCAACAAGAATACGAGTGGTGTGTCCACAGTTTGCGTTATTTCCCTATTGTTTTGATTTCTTCTTCTTCTTTTTTTGCATGATAACGAATATAGAGCTAACTATTGCCAGATCGTCGTCGCTCTCTATTTTTTCAGAGCAAAAACGGTGTACTGAACGTGAATTTACAATATACAGCGTAATGTGTAGGCTTTGTTCACAAATGCCAGCGAATTAACACGAACACGACAAATCATGTCAAAGCGCATCACGAATCGCAAATACACGCATAGTCTATAGACTATGATTTACGAATTACTCCGAACTACAATGAATTGGATATATAATCCATCGCGCATCATAAATCGCGAATACACGCGTAGTCTGTGGCGTCCTTTACAAGAAAAATTGTATTATTTTTATGGTCTACGTGAAAGTCAAATACGTGACTGGAAAGTAGTAGACATGTGAATAAATACACAAAATTAAACAATATCGACAGTGTTGGTATTTTTAAAATTATTGATTACAATAATTTCTTACTATAAAAAGTACTTTTAGTTAACTGCACTAACTATATTTCAAAGATTGTAGCAAATACATATATAAATAACTAAATTAATTTAGTTACTTTTGATTAGATTGCGAAATGTCACTTTTGCATTTGAGAATGAAAGTTTTTTTTTACGAGTATCGAGTATCAAACAAGTAAATATAAGAAAAAAAATGCAGGATGCTAAACACTTTTGCCTGCGACAAACATGTACATACATACATATATTGTATTCAAACATGAATCAAATAATAAAATGTACATTGGCTTGCAAAAAAATCGCGTACACCTGTTTTTTGCTGTATTGAGTCGGTCTCGATTGTTAACTTGACAGTGTTACAAGTCAGTGTCATTAGTGGCAATTAATATGCCAAAATTATCAGAAAACGAGAAAGTTGTGGTCAATCAGATCAATAGCAGAACATTAAGATTAAATAAAGTACTGGACGCTGATGGAACGATGATAAATTACTAATGTTACTTCGTCCATAATCTGTTTCAGTCATAATTTTTACTTATTTATAATCCATTTAAAATAAATACTTGGTTGTTCTTTAATTTTTCTAGAATATATTTGTAATTTAGTAGTAACACAATGAAGAACTTGCTCCACGATACCTAAAATAATAACATGACAGTGACAATGGTGACAACTTCATTGACAGTTGATATTAACCTATTTTAAAAAAAATCGTATTTACATAGCTAAAAAAATCTGTTGTGGCCAGCACAATACCTCTCGCCATTTTCATTTTATGTAGCATGGGGCGCGAGCAGTTGTGTTACTTTGTTGGTCTTGGCAAGCAGATGTGGGGGCCCGTGTCAGAATGAGAGCTAGTAATATACATAGGTGTCAAGTATCATAAGTTTTAATTCGAAACATTATGATTTTCCAAATCCATGTGGATTATTTTCCTCGACAAGTATATTCCATACTAATGGATGACAAATAAACATCAGAACATTTTGAAATTTTGAATGAAAAATTATGACATATGACAATTGTGACATCTATGTAAAAACTACTAGCCGTCATTCTGACACGGATCCTCATCTGCTTGCCAAGGCCATCAAAGTCACATGTCTGCTCGCGCCCTATAAGTACACACAAATAATTGAAATTGTTTCTCTTCTTTCGTTCTATAAGAAATTTTATCCTACTATTCTATTATGTTCAAAATACTTCAAATTCATTGACGGTATTAGCGGTATTTCTTAAGGATATATGTAATATTAACATATCTGTAATTTAAATATATAATTAATTAATAATACAATAATATATATTAAATGTGCTCTTACCTCCCAGAAAAATCTGACACTGAAATTTTGCATTTCCATGTCAATTACAAAAATGTAAATATCGCAAATGTTTTTCGGGCAACGAGATTTATTACAACAGATTATTTTATATTATTATATACTATATCTCCAACCCTATACTAGATATAATAAAAAAATTAAATGTTTCAGATTGAGAATTTAATTATCTTTAATATTTGTAGTAACAAATTTTCAAAAAATAATATTTAGAATTGTTTTTTTTAGAAACTACCACTTCCGGTTTTCCAATTGTTACCAGAACCTATTCAACTCTTCCCATTACTGTTAGATTGAGGAATCCGTAGTCAAACAGGTCTTTAGTCTTATAGAATTTGAGAAATCGTGTCTCCAACAACCTCACACACACACACACACACATCCACACACACACACACACACACACAGACATCATTGTAAAAATGTTAAAATCGGATTCTATGGACCATAAATCGTGCTTATTCAATAAAATCTGGATATGCGATTTTTAGCATGAATCCAATACCTCTCTTAGCGAGAGGTAAAAAAGGTAAAAACTCGGTTATTTGATTTTTAAGGTGTACGCGATTTTTTTGCAAGCTAGTGTAGATAAATCAAATGAGAATATAAAATATCTCAAGAAAAACAATGAGAATCGCCAACCGGTCATTCGGCCAACCGTAATAATTTGTTCATATCATGTGTTACAGATCCAATTAAAAATATTTTAAATAAATATAAAAATCTGATGTAACCAACACAATATCTTCTGCCACTTTAATTTGTATTTTGTAAGCTTGTATTTAATGTTATAAATAATATTCGTGTATTATTTTCATATACAGGTGGAATGCGAAATTGGAAACACCTTTTTTCTCGGAAATTATTATAGATACCGAAAAATTATTTAAATAATATTTTTAAAACTTTTAATAAGTTAACTAAATCTGTATAAATTTGGTAAAATAAAGATTAATTATCGTAGATATTGCCATATTTGTACTTTTTTTTAAATGGAACAACCTGTATATTATTGCACTAATTAATAGAAAATAATTTTTGCTTTAAAAAAGTTTAAGGGTTCTTACTTCTTACCTACTAAACTTGATAGTTTTTGAGATATTAATGAAAATATGTAAATGTTTCTTCTCAGAATAAAGTGTGCGTTGAAAACAAAATTTGTTGAGAGTTGAGTTATTTTGTATAGTATTTGCGATAAAAAATTGTGTTGCGTACATACGAGTACAATTATTACGTTGTGTCAATAATGGCAGATTATTAAATTAATGAGAAGTTAGATATGATAAAATGTTATTATTTATCAAATAATAATTCAAGACAAGCCCTGAAAGTATACAGACAACAATTTCCGGATCGCTTTTATCCAAACCATTCGTATTTATTTAAATTAGAAAGAAAGCTGCGTAGGACTGACTCAGTATTAAGGAATTACGAATCACGTGAGATATATGAAAATTTAGACGTTGATGTATTGGCATATTTCAATGTTTACCCGAAAAATTCAATTAGAGAAGCTACATTGGAATTAAATGCCACACAAAGCCTAATAGAGATGGGATTTTAGGTTGTAATATTTGTAAAAATAGGTACCTAAATAAGTATAAAAAAAACTTGTTTTAGGTAACAAATATATGGAATTAGGTTCTAAAAATAGTTTTAGGTGAATTTATGACATTAAGTTCAAAACCACAGGGTGTTAATACTAAGTTGTAACACGCGAAAACGGCAGTTAGAACTCATTGAAACAAACAACTTTTTGTAGTTCAAATTTTTGATTTGGAGCCTTAGTTCACATTGGCGTTTTTTTTTGTTTTTCGAAAAATCGTCATTACTCGCTTATTTTAAGGAATATTTAAAAAATACAAAAACTTTCAGCATTTGCTTTCGGTTCTCTAAAACTTTTGTATTTATAATTATATTCTATTTTATCAAATAACAAAATGGCGACCGATCAAAAATTTCAAAACAAAATATTTTGAAAACCACTCTATCGATTTATAAAACATTTATAAAATCCTTAAACTATCTACTATAACATTTGTCTGAAACATTTTTTTCGATCTGTCCAAAAAAGAGTTTATTCAAATAGAATTACAAAATAAATTTTAACAAATCATTTAAAACAAAGTATGCTTGCTGCCATTAAACAATGAAAAAAAGCCGAATAATAAACGCGTACCTACTTCAAGCTTGAGGCACGTGTTTTCTAGGTTGTACGTTCAAATTTAAATACTTTTTGATCTTGTTCTTTAGAAATATCTTTATTTTCAAAAAAAATATATATATATTTACTGCTTCATCTTGAAAATTTATTTGCATAATTTGTGTATAAAAATGCATAATTATCAAAACGCTGAACTTCTTGACATGCTTTTGGTTTTTGGAGAGGCAAGGAGGAATGCACAAGGCACTCGTAGAATTTATCGGAGAAGATATCCAAATCGGCAGCAACCAAGTTGCCGCATTTTTAGAAGAATATGTAGATGTTGTCAGAGACTGGAAGTTTTCACCGAACAATTGGTGGGAATTCCAATAGATTACGTTGAACCCCTGCATTTGAAGAATCTGTTTTTAATATTATTGAAGATGAGCCATCGACGAGCACAAGAGTGATAGAAAATAGATTGGATCGAGGAGAATTAGCCCATTTCTACGATTTAAACATTTAGGATGGATCACAAATATTTATAAACTACGTGTGTGTGACGGCTTAGTTCACAATAATTATATATATATATATATATATATATATATATATATATATATATATATATATATATATATATATATATGCGCATTGTTAGCGCTGTGTATTCATCTCTCCTGTTAGTAGAGTGTACTCGTTACGATTTGTAAAAAGACTTGTGAAATATTCATTGACTTCGATGGGAATTCGTGGCTCAGTTGGTTCGAGCGTCCTACTAGATATAGGAAGGCCCTGGGTTAAAATCCCAGCGAGGTCCATGAATTTTTCACAATTTCTTTTTTCGTTTATTTAAATTCTCCTCGATCCAATTAGCCCACTTCTACGATTTAAACATTTAGGATGGATCACAAATATTTATAATAAATAAATGTAGTTATATAAATAAATATAGTGATATAAATATTGTTTAAATAAATAATCTTAGTGTTTAAGTATTCAATAATATTCTTAGTGTTTATAATTATTTAATCATAGTGTTTGTTACTTTTATTATCTTTTTAATAAACGTATTATTTTAATTAATATTATTTCTCTTATTTTTACACTCCACCCATATAAATAAACGTTACAATTGGTGTCAGATGTGGGGTTGTTAATAACTGTGAAGTGTAAATAAAAATAAATAAAATGACGACTAAACAAGTAAAATTAAGTGAATTAAAAGTAAGTGATCTCAAGAAAGAAACGAGAATTAGTTACGACAGGACTGAAAAGCGTTCTACAATCTTGTCAGCGGCAAGCATTAATCGATGCTGGTGAAAATGCTGAAGATTACTTTTTCGAAATTTCATACGGCCTATGCCTATCCGATGTTGATAAACTTATGGCAGAAAAATTAGAACAAACTTCTAGAATATTGGAACAAAAATTAATAGAAAGTTCTACAAAGGCAGAAGAAAATTCTAGAACATTAGAAGAAAAATTACTAGGAAGTTCTAGAAAATTCGAAGAAAATTCTCGAACATTAAAAGAAGAATTGACCGAAACACTAGAACACAAATTAATAGAAAATTCTAGAAAATCAGAAGAAAGTTCTAGAACATTAGAACAAAAATTGGAGGAGAGGTCTAGACAAGCAGAAGAAATTTCTAGAACATTAGAAAATAAATTAGAAGAAAATTCTCGAACATTAAAAGAAGAATTGGCAGAAAATTCTCGAACATTAAAAGAAGAACTGAAACAGGAAATGGCAGAAAGTTCTAGAAAAGCAGAAGAAAATTCTAGAACATTAGTACAAAAATTAGAAGAAAATTCTAGAAGTATAGAAGAAAAATTAGAAGAAAATTCTAGAAATTTAAAAGGAAAATTAGAGGAAAATTCTAGAAAAACCGAAGAAGACCTAAATAATTTAAAAGATGAGTATGACAAGAAGATTGAAGAAATACAAGAGAAATACACTAAAATTACATCGTCGTCAATTTCGAATTCCGGTATAGTAAAGGCAAGTACATTAGACGGAAGCAAAGTAGTAAATCCAGATACTACCTCAACAATGCATATAAATACACCGGAATTTGATGGAAAATCCTCGTGGCCGAACTGCTTAAAACAATTTGAAGCTGCTGCGAAAGCAAATAACTGGACGACCACGGAGAAGGCTACAGCGTTGACTGTCTCGTTACGTGGAGAAGCTATCGACATCCTACAAACGCTGAAGGAAGAAGAACAGGCAGGGACGTAGCTAGGATATTTTTGTAGGGTGGGCCAGCGGTGGGCCAAAATATTTTTAGGTGGGCCACTAAGAAAAGTTTTGTACTTAGGCTGACCAAAACTGGGACATTTTTTAAAGGATTGTAAAACCATTGGCGGTTTGTGTACCAAAACTTTGGTGAGGCGAGGTATCCAGAAAAATCCAAGGTCAAATGCCTTATAATTGAAAATTACAATTTTTCAAGGAATGTGAAGCTGCATGTTTTCCCATTTCTTTTTTATATTCGTCTTCTTTATAAACACACTTTCTTTTTGGCATTTTGAAATTCGATAAATAAATGAAGCCGTTTCTGTAAAAATGTGTTTAAAAAATAAAAATAATACTTATACATATAATTTAATATATTATGTACTTACTCATAAATTAGTAAAAACATACTTTATTATACGGATCTATGACAATTTTGCTAGGCAACGGGCAACCCCTACATAAACATTTCCAACCCGCGGGGTGGAAGTGAAATATATTATTTCCCACCCAAGAGATTGTCATTGCAGTTAGGAATGACGTATTTCCCAACCTTAAAAAGTTAGGAATCGACATATAACTATAATGATTGTGAATAAAATAATATTACTGTTTCTTTAACATAAATGACATTATTTTTTTGGAATGAGAAATGCAGTTCAAATAATGTGCATGAACTGTTTTCTGTCATTTGACTTTTAAACGGGTGGGCCAATGGGTGGGCCAGAGTTTTTGCAGGGTGGGCCTGGCCCACCCTGGCCCACCCCTGGCTACGTCCCTGAGAACAGGAAGGCTACGACCAACTAGTCAAGCGGTTGGATATGCGATATGACAATGCGCATCTGGAGCAGGTTTACCAGACGCAGCTGAGGAACCGATATCAGAGTTCAAAAGAAAGCCTGCAAGAATTTGAAGCCGACGTAGCCCGTTTAGTTCGTCTCGCACATCCTCACATCCCACAGCTCCTGACAGCGTTTTGGAGTGCCTGGCCACTCAATTATTCATCTACGGGGTTCGAGACAGCGAAAATCAGCAAGCACTGCGATTGGCTCGTCCAAAAACTTTAATTGACGCACTCTCGTATGCATTAGAACATGAAGCTGTCAAACAAACTTCGCATAATCAATCGCGAGTGCGAAATATCGATGCTGAGAGAAATGAAAACAAAGAAGATCTAGAAGAGACGATGCGACGAATTGCAAGTGAAGTGTTTACTGGAAGAAAAAAACTCCGCTGTTGGAACTGCGGCTATCCGCAGAGACTTTGCAGAAAAATGCAAAAGAAAACGGAATCGACAAAGGAAGACAAAGAGTCGGAAAACTAAGTCGGGTTGATGCGAAGGGGCAATTGTCGACCCGTAATCTAGTAGCCCCACAATCCATTAGTTATGTCGCATCCCTTCATCATCAAGCCAACATTATCTAAGTGGATGGGACTATTGACGGAAGGCCACTGAAAATGTTACTAGATACGGGTACGACAAAGACTATAATTAGACTTAGTAAAGAAAACTGGCAAGACACATCTTCAACCAACTAAGTGGCAATAGGGACGGAAAGTAGTGACGTCACGCAGCCATCTTTGTTGAGATAGGTCATAGCATACTTTCCAAACAAACTTTTGTATACATTTGTTTAGTGTGGTGGTTTGATATATATATATATCTGAGTTATTCATTATATAAATTAAAAATATATATTTTCTTTTGAAGGTAAATTAAACGACGTATATGAGCATAATAATTAAATAAAGAAAATCGTAATTATATAATGATATGTTTGAAATTTAAGACTTTTAAATTAAGGTTATTTTGAGGTTATGATGTGACTGCTTTGTTTTTAGTATTTGTATTTAATATTAATATATAATTGTTTTAAAATAATTGTTAAATTATTGTTTAATGATATTATTTTATATTTTAGATCATGGTTTGCTCCTGACTGCAAACACTACAGCAAAAAACATGCTTGTAAGTTTTTCGTTTTTCCAAAGGATGAAAAAGAAAAGAATCTGGTTGCAACTTATAAGGTACGTAATTAGGGTGATATTTATTTGATTGAAATATTTTATAGAATATTTTGCAATATTTCAGACGTGAAGATAGAGAGCCGTCCAAATATTTATTGGTCTGCAGTTGTCATTATTTGAACGGCGACAGATTAGGTTATGACAATGAAATTCCTTTTCTTTTTTCAGGTGAGAATTGTGTCCTTGTTATGTTCATAAATTGTTGGCCAATTTTTTCTGTCGCCGTTCAAAAAATGACAGCTGCAGACCAATGAATATTTGGACGGCTCTCTATCTTCGCGTCTGAAATATTGCAAACTACTTTATACAATATTTCAATCAAATAAATATCACCTTAATTACGTATCTTATAAGTTTCAACTAGATTTTCTTTCCTTTTTCATCCTTTGGAAAAATGAAAATCTTACAAGCATGTTTTTCGCTGTAGTGTTTGTAGTCAGGAGCAAACCATGATCTAAAATATAAAATAATATCGTTAAACAATAATTTAACAATTATTTTAAAACAATTATATATTAATATTAAATACAAATACTAAAAACAAAGCAGTCACATCATAACCTCAAAATAACCTTAATTTAAAAGTCTAAAATTTCAAACATATTATATAATTACGATTTTCTTTATTTAATTATTATGCTCATATACGTCGTTTAATTTACCTTCAAAACAAAATATATATTTTTAATTTATATAATGAATAACTCAGATATATATCAGACCACCACACTAAACAAATGTACACAAAAGTTTGTTTGGAAAGTATGCTATGACCTATCTCAACAAAGATGGCTGTGTGACGTCACGCTTTCTGTCCCTATTACGCACAGCAACGGGAGAACAAGCTACCGCATTAGGAGAAGTAGATGTCACCATCTCTGTTGGAAACACCTCCTTTAAACATCGTGCGCTATTGTAGGAGAATTCTTGGCAGTATCGTCGATTATTCGAACTGTGAAGACCAAGGGGAACAAATCTCGAGAAGTTCCAGACATTTTAATCAATCAGATATCAACATCATTTCAAGAATTGACCGCCGACCAAAGAACCAAGGCAAAGAATTTAATTGGAATTTTTCAAGATATGTTCCAATTCGACAAGAAAACCAAAGGGAGAACTAATATAGTTCACCATAAAATAGACACCGGAGACGCAAGACCCATCCGCCAACCAGCAAGAAGACTGCCATTGGTGAAGCGTGAGGAAGCCGAAAGAATTATTGAGGACATGAAGATGGAAGGTTTATTGGCTGGGCTATCTTGGAAAATCTGTTTGGTTTATCTCGACGATATTATTGTGGTAGGTAAGACATTCGGGGACCACAAGAAGAATTTGAAAGAGGTTTTCCAAAGATTGAGACAGGCTAACTTGAAGCTCAGTCCAAAGAAATGCCATCTGTTCCAAAAAGAAGTTCATTACTTGGGCCACATGGTTTCTGGTAAGGGTATTGCAGTTGACTCGGAGAAAATAAGGGCTGTGAGTGACTGGCCAGTACCTGAGACAAACACGAACTTAGAAGCTTCCTTGGTTTGTGTACTTATTATCGACGATATGTACCTGGATTTGCCAATATAGCTAAGCCACTGACAAAGCTTACTGAAGAAGGAAGGCGATTTATCTGGGAAATGGACTGTAAAGTTGCATTTAAAGAACTAAAACATTCATTGACAAGCGCATCTGTTCTCAGCTATCCTTTACCTGAAGGAGAGTTTATACTAAACACAGATGCCAGCAACGTTGGAATTGGTGGCGTCCTTTCCCAGGAACAAGACGGACATGAGAAGGTTATTGCCTACTTTAGTAAGACCTTGTCAAAGCCTGAGAGGAATTACACCAGAAAAGAGCTTTTGGTAGTCGTGAATCCATGGAGCATTTCTACAAATACTTATACGGACGACCTAAACCTATTGTGCTCGGTATCACTATGGCGTCGGAGTGTTCCAGAAGGACGCTGGGCTGTATAAATACCGTTCGAACGACAGTGGAGAGATAGTCTGACATTTAGAAGCGACGAGCAATAAACACGGGGTGATATAAGTAAACATTCTACGAGTTGTTAACATAAATAATTGTAGTTATATAAATAAATATAGTAATATAAATATTGTTTAAATAAATAATCTTAGTGTTTAAGTATTCAATAATATTCTTAGTGTTTATAATTATTTAATCATACTGTTTAATAGTTTTATTATCTTTTTAATATTTAATACTAATTATTTATCGTTTAATAAACGTATTATTTTAATTAATATTATTTCTCTTATTTTTACACTTCACCCATATAAATAAACGTTACAATAATAAAGATCTTTAAATTCTCAATCTGATACATTTACAATTTTGTATAGATTTAAAGATATGTTATATTATATAAATAAATAAATAAATATTTCATCACGGTATATTACCCATTGCTGGGTGTGCCAATCTGCTTCATACACAGATATCGGTAATGATGGAATATTTGTACCGTGCGGGCGCTTACCAGGCGTCATCTCACGGGCACTCATTGCTGGCGTGGAGAGTGCGCCATAGGGATCAATTTTGTGCCATTAAAATGCGATGTAATTTTTGGCGTCGGTCGGGATCGAACCCGGGTCCCCAGATTCGCGACCAGACACTCAGGCACACGGCCACGAGACCCCATATATTATATAATATAGAATAAGCTGTTGTAATAAATCTTGCTGCTCAAACAACTCCATAGAAAGCAGTTGAGATATTTAAATGTTTATAATTGACAGATAAATACAAAATATCAGTGTCAAGAATCAACAGTTTTATTAACATACAGAAAGCTATTTCTGGGAAGTAAGTATATTTAAAACTTCTTATTGTATTATTAATTAAATATTTATAATTCTACGTATATTAATATTATGTACATATATCCTTAAGAAATACCGCTAATACCAATCAGTGAATACAAAGATTTTTGAATATACTCGTATTAGAAGAGTAGGAGAAAATTCCTCATAGAACGAAAGAATATATACAATTTGAATTATTTGTATGTACAACAAATGTTAAATTCGTTAATTATTACCCGGATTCGATCCCAACCGACGCCAAAAATTACTTCAAATTTTAATAGCATAAAATTGACCCCTGTGGTGTACTTTCTCTGTCAATTTGAATTACCTGAATATATTAGCAGTTTCCATGGTTAAGTTAGTGAAGCTGGTTGATTTATGAAATTTAATATCTTTATAATTCTTTAACGCTATATCTGTTGAATGTGAAATATAAAATGCAATCAAATCGTATAGAGAATAATATATTCTTTAAGTTATAATAATATTTATTTTTCAAGAAAAACTGTTAAAATCTTCAAATGAGGATACTCCCGGTTGACCAATTATTATAACCAGAATCTAATCAAGTTTGCATATGATTGTAAGGAAGAGGAATACGCAAGAATTGTAATTTTTGGAATTCTAGTATTGGAGATATCGCGGCCGAAACCGCGGTCACAAACACACGCACACACACACGCACACACGCGCCCACACGCACACACGCGCACACACGCACACACACGCACATACACACACACACACTCACATACATACGTACATCATCGTGAAAATAATAAAATCGTATTGTAAAGACCCTAAAACGTTCTTATTCAATGAAAACTCACCACCGATTTTTTTGACCATAGACAATACCTTCCTTACCTAGAGGTGACGGAAGGTAAAAAAATCTGTTGTGGCCAGCGCAATACCTTCCGTCAATCCTGTGTATTATGTATAAATTCCTTACATAAATTTTCTTGCAAAAGGTTCTAAATTTCCAGTAAAATTATTTCATATATGTACAAACTATGCAAATTGCACTTGACACTAATATCTTCTTCTTTAGCTTTCCCCATTCGTCAGGGGTCGCTATTTTTTATTTTCTTCTTCCACTCATTTTTGTTTTATGTGTCATTCTCATTCTTCTGCAATACAGTCCCTTCCATCTTATCTTTGGTCTTCCTCTGTTTCTTCAACCTTCTATTAATCATACTTCATATTCGTCATCCAATATATTCTCCATTTCTCCTCATGACATTTTCAAACCAATGTAATCATCTCGCTTGTATCTTTCTAGAAACTTGTAACACTATCTTTCCGTGTCTTCCCCAATATCTACTTCAACATCCTCATCTCTGCCACATTAATTTACTTTTTATTTAGTCATTTAAAATTCTTTAACTCTCTATCTATTGAATATGAAGTATATAATGCAATCAAATCGTATAGAGAATAATATATTCTTTAAATTATAATAACGTTAAATGTCAATAAATCAAATTTAACTGCTTAATCTTCAAATGAGGCTACTTCCGGTTCACCAATTATAACCAAAATCTAATCAGTTATTCTTCTGGATGTAAACTTGAGAAATATGAAAAAAATATAACTTTTGGAATTATGGTATTGAAGTTATGCGATCTGAAACTTTCGTCACACACACACAGACACACACACACACACATATACATACATACAGACATCATCGTAAAATGGTAAAATCGGATTGTAGGGACCCTAAAACGTACTTATTCACTAAGTACTCATCATTGAATTTTTTGACCTTCCTTACCTAAAGGTGACGGTAGGTAAAAATAGCGACTAAACTATTAAAATTGAGTGAATTGAAAATAAGTGTTCTCAAGACAGAACTGGAAGAACGAGATTTGGACACTACAGGAAAGAAGTCAGAGCTTCAAGAAAGACAGTGGCAAGCATTAATCGATGCTGGTGAAAAATCTGAAGATTACTTATTTGAAATTCAGTGCGACATTCGTAAATTTATAAAACAAAAATTAGAAAAAAATTCTATAGTTTAGACAAAAAATTGGAGGAGGGTTCCAAAGATGCAGAAGAAAATTCTAGAAGTTTAGAAAAAAAATTGGAGGAGAGTTGTAGAAAAGCAGAAGAAAATTCTAGAACATTAGAACAAAAATTAGAAGAAAATTCCAGACTATTAAAAAAATGCTCGACAAAACTTCTAGAACATTAAAACAAGAAATGGCAGAAAATTCTAGAATTCTGGAGCAAACAGAAAGAAATTAGAGGACATTTCTAGAAAAGCAGAATTAATGGAATGTTCTAGAATTCTCGAGAAAACGTTAGAACAAAAATTAGAGGTGAATTTTTGAAAAACTGATAAGTATGACAAGAAGATTGAAGAATTACAAGAAAAGTTCATTAGAATTTCATCGTCGTCAATGTCAAATTTCGGCGTAGCTAAGGCTGGTCTAATAGAAGGAAGGAAAGTAGTAAAACCTGTACTCTTTCAACAATGCACATCAAAACACCGGAATTTAATGGAAAATCTTCGTGGCCGAACTATTTAAAACAATTTGGAGCGGCTGTGAAAGTACATATTTATCTCGTTGCGCGGAGGACTCTGGCAATTTACCGTAATGCCATTTGGAATCTAGAATGCTCCTATGAGAGGGAACCTAGCGATCGATTCGATGAGTAAAATACTTCGGGCAATTCTTGCGCCATAAACTCGTAATTGCTGTAAAGCTGTATTTAATTATAAAATTCAAGTTTTACCACCCTTATAGCTGGTAATATTAATTATAATAAAACTATATTTACAGGGGTTGTTCAGCACACATCCCTTAATGTAAAACAACAACAAAATTTGAAGAATTCAGGGAATGACGGTAACTTACAGCAAATTATATTATTTAATAAGTGCAAGAGTACGATTGTCTAAGTTTAACCACACTAATGGGTGGTAATATTGACTATAATAAAACCATATTTACAGGGATTGTTTAGCATACATCCCTTAATGTAAAACAACAGCAAAATTTGAAAATTTCAGGGGATGAGGGTAACCTACAGCAAATAATATTATTTAATTGGTGCAAGAGTATGATCGTTTAAGTTTTACCCCTCTTAGGTAATATTAACTGTAAAAAAATTATATTTACAAGGATTGTTCAGCATTCATCCCTTAATATAAAACAATAAAATTTTAAAATTTCATGGGATGAGGGTAACTTAGAGTATATTATATTATTTAATAGATACAGGAGTACGATTGTCTAAGTTTAACCAACCTTATAGATGGTAATATTAACTGTAATAAATTTATATTTACAGGGATTGTTCAGCATAGATCTCTTAATATAAAACGACAAATAAAATTGAAAATGTTAGAGGGTGAGGTTAACTTAGAGCATATTATATTATTTAACAGGTGCAAGAATACGATTGTCTAAGTTTCACCACCTTTATAGGTGGCAATATTAACTGTAATAAAACCATATTTACAGGGATTGTTCCGCATACATCCCTTAATAGAAAACGACAACAAAATTTGAAAATATTAGGGGATGACGGTCACATAGATTATATCAAATTTTAATGGCACAAAATTGACCCCTGTGGTGCACTATTCACGCCAGCAATGAGTGCTCGTGAGGTGACGCCTGGTTAGCGCCCGCACGGTACATATATTTCATCATTACCGAAATCTCTGTGCAAAGCAGATTTGCATACCCAGGGTAATATGCCGCGATGATATATTTATTTATTTCATTTATTTATGTATTCTAAGTTACCCTCATCCACTTAAATTTTCTTGTTTTATATTAAGGGGTGTATGCTGAACAAACCCTGTAAATATAGTTTTATTACAGTTAATATTACCAGCTATAAGGGTGGTTAAGCTTAGACAATGTTACTATTGTTTGTTTTAAAAATAATATAATTTGCTCTAAGATACCCTCATTCCCTGAAATTTTCAAATTATGTTGTTGTTTTATATTAAGGGATGTATGCTGACCAATCCCTGTGAATATGGTGTTATTACAGTTAATAATACCAGCTATAAGGGTTACTAAACTGATTTTACTGATTGCAAATTGACGGAATTGAGTAGAATGGTATTGTCAATGCCTCTTTCAGGATTACAATTGTGTTGCCGTAACCATAGATATTTAGCAAATCTCCTAGAACATTCTTCTAGTAAACGTTTATGACATTCGTATATACAGGGTACCAAATAATTATACCATATTCTACTTTCGATCAGGTAAAAGTGAAAAATAATGATTTTATAGTTGAAATTTGACGGAAAGATTTACTGTTTCTTATAATAAAACATATACTTCTGTTGGTTGCCATAACAGTCTCTTGTATATGTGGAACAAACTAAGTGAAGGATCGAGTGTAATACCTAAGTCTTTGATGGTGAATACCCTTTCTAAATTATGAGAATTAATACAATAATTGAAAGTAATAATATTTTTCTTTCGTGTATAACTCATTATTTTACATTTTGATAAATTAAGATTTAAATTGTGTTGGATGCACCAATCATGGATTCGAGTTAGATTTATTTGTAATTTATAACAATCATTTAATGTATCGATTTTAGAAAACATTTTAACGTCGTCACAATCGATATCGGCAACAATATCGTTAATAAACAATAGAAATAACAATGGCCCTGTGGTACGCCAGATTGAACCTGAAATAAACTAGAACAACAATTGTTGTACCCTACATAGAGAATACGATTTTGAAGGTATGAGATAAATAATTTGACAAGATTGTCGCAAAAGCCGTAACAATGAAGTTTACTTAACAATGTACCATGATCTATTTGATCGAATGCTTTAGAGATATCTGTATAAATAACATCCATTTGCCCATGGTTATCTAAAGTGTCTGTGGCAAATTGCGCAAAATAGCATGTTGGTTACAGTTGATCGTTTGGGAATAAATCCGTGTTCAGATGTAGACAAAAAGTTTTGCACTCCATAATATATCTGATTGTGTAATATGGTTTCAATACTTTGGCAAAATTACATATGAAGGTGATCGGTTTATAATTTTTTATGAGAGTAGAGTTACCAGATTTAGATACCGGGCAAACTTTACCTCTTTTCCAAATATCAGGGAAGTTGCACGTTGAAATACATAAATTGAAAATTATGCATAATGGTTCGGTAAGTATGTATTTACAAACTTTGACTAGAAAACTGGATATAAGATCAGGAACTGAGGTCATGGCATTTTTAAGTTTTGAAAAAGCTAGAGATACATCTTCTTCATTAGTAGTAATATTGAAATAGGAATTGTTATCGTGAGGCGTCGAATTCTGTATGCAAAATGTTGAATTACTGAAAACACTGTTGAAATGAGAAGCAAAAAATTCAGTAATGGTTAGTGGATTATCGGACGAATTATCATCAGTTTTCATTATATCAGGAATTCTGGAATACCAGTTTTTGCTTTGTAAGAATGACCAAAAATGTTGGGGTCATTTACAGTAGTTTTCTATTGAATTTGTGTTTTTATTAATTTACGCATTTCTTTGAACTTTAACAAGTCAATTAAAGATTTATATTTTTTATAGCTAATATAATATTTTGACTTTTTACCTTCCGTCACCTTTAGGTAGGGAAGGTATTGTCTTTGGTCAAAAATGATGAGTTTTTAGTGAATAAGTATGTTTTAGGGTCCCTATAATACGATTTTACAATTTTTACGATGTATGTGTGTGTGTGTGTGTGTGTGTATGTATGTGTGTGTGTGTGTGTGTCTGTGTGTGTGTGTGTGTGACGAAAGTTTCGGATCGCATAACTTCAATACCACGATTCCAAAAATTCTATTTTTTCGTATACCTCAAGTTGACAACCAGAAGAAGAGGTGATAGATTTTGGTTATAATTGGTCAACCGGAAGTACCCTAATTTCAATACCACAATTCCAAAAGTTATAATTTTTTCATATTCCTCAAGTTTACATCCAGAAGAATAACTGATTAGATTTTGGTTATAATTGGTGAACCGGAACTAGCCTCATTTGAATATTTAACAGTTAAATTTGATTTATTGACATTTAACGTTTTTATAACTTAAAGAATATATTATTCTCTATACGAATTGATTGCATTTTATAATTCTGCCAGCTATGCTAACATGAAAATTGTTAATATATTCAGATTGATAGATGTCAGTATAAATAAAAAGTAAATTAATGTGACAGAGATGAGGATGTTGAAGTAGATGTTGGGGAAGACACGGAAAGATAGGTAAGGAAATAACGCTGGTGTTACAAGTTTGTAGAAATATACAAGAGAGATGATTACATTGGTTTGAAAATGTCATGAGGAGAAATGAAGAGTATATTGGATGAAGGATGAATAGCTTAGTAATAGAATGTTGAAGAAACAGAGGAAGACCAAAAATAAGATGGTATTGCGAAAGACTTGAGAGAAAAGGAACTGAATGAGAACGACGCGTAAAACAGAAATGAGTGGAAGAAGAAAATAAAAAATAGCGACCCCTAACGAATGGGAAAAGCTAAAGAAGAAGATGTCAGTGTCAAGTGAAATTTGCATAGTTTTTTTATGAAATAATTTTACTGGAAATTTAGAATCTTTTGTAAGAAAATTTATGTATGGAATTTATACATATTACACAGGATTGACGGAAGGTATTGTGGCGGCCACAACAGTTTTTTTTTTAAATGTTATTTATAATATCATTCATGTACCAAAATGGATAACTATTTGTTTTATATATATATATATAATGGGACATGAGCATTAAAAATTTCATATATTTGATACATGAGGTTACAAGCCTCATTTGCATTTTAAAATTGACCAATTACAAGTAAGTAATGATTCATATAAACCAGTAAAATTTGCTTTTTTGAAATTGTAATTTTTACCTTTCGCTAAGAGAGCTATTGGATTCATGCTAAAATCGCATATCCAGATTTTAATAAATAAGCACGTTTTAAGGTCCCTACAATCCGATTTTAACATTTTTACATTGATGTCTGTGTGTGTGTATGTATGTGTGTGTGTGTGTGTGTGTGTGTGTGTGTGTGTGTGTGTGTACGGGTGTGTATGTGGATGTGTGTGGATGTGTGTGTGAAAAGTTGTTACTACAAATAATAAAGATAATTAAATTCTCAATCTGACAAATTTTTATTATATCTCGTATAGATTTGGAGGTATATAATAATATAGAATAATCCGTTGTAATAAATCTCGTTGCCCAAAAAACAATTGAGATACTTAAATATTTGTAATTGACAGATAAATGCAAAATGTCAGATTTTTCTGGGAGATACTAGTACATTTAATTTATATTATTCTATTATTAATTAAATATGTATTTAAATTATAGGTATGTTAATACATATATCCTTAAGAAATACCGCTAATACTGTCAATGAATTTGAAGAAAATATTAGAGTAGTAGGACAAAATATCTCATAGAACGAAAGAAGAGATACAATTTCAATTATTTGTGTGTACAAGAAATGCTAAATTCGTTACTTGTAGGGCCCGAACAGTCATATGACTTTGTTGGCCTTGGCAAACAGATATGGGGAAATGTATCAGAATGACGGTTATTAGTTATTTACATAGATTTCACAATTGTCATACGTCATAATTTGTCATTCAAAATTTCAAAATATTTTGATGTTTATTTGTCATCAATAGTATGGACTATATCATTCATTAAGTTGCAAACCAATAATAATGCTGTGAATAATGCGTGATTTTCCTAAGTTACCACGTATTACAGTGGTTATTATTAAGTAACTATGGTGAACGAATATACGAATCTATGTATATTCGAATATACCTATCTTCGTATAATATTCATTTATAGGTGCGTTTGGTTATTTTGTTCTATGTACTCAGAACTGGCTATGTCATTTTTAATTATATTTCCGGACATGATCTTTTTTCTTCGAACACAGTATCGAGCATATAAATGAATCTGTAGTTAGACTTTGAGGAGGAAAATCGTGCGTTGTATGTTTTAAGTGGACGTTTAAAATCACACTGACAGCTCCAAGTGCACCGAAACAAATAATTGAATGCATCTATTATTTGACAGCAAGGCATTATTGAAATAAAAATTTGACAAGTATACGAATAATTATTTGGATCACAAATCTAGAAACTGCACTGTTGCTAGTTTATTTGAAATACAAGCATTTATTTTGAAATACGAGCATTTCAATGTAATATTACATGCTACTACAACTATATTTAAAAATATAGGTTAAGTAGCAAACAGTTTGACGTTTCTGTCAAAATAAAATAGACCGTAGGTCTACATTAAATTTACTATTTACTTTTTAATTTATTTTTTATTCATGATATAGTCTACCTGTATACAACTCGACAATAGAAAATTCTCGATATACTCAACGAGTTGCCTGTTGGAAATACCACTCGACCTTCGGTCTCGTGGTGTTTCCGGGCAACACGTTTCGTATAATCGAGAATTTTTAATCGTCTTGTTGTATAATATATGAATATACTTTTCGAGGAAAATAATCCACATGGATTTGGAAAATCATAATGTTTTGAATGAAAAGTTATGATGCATTGATTGAAATTAGGAAATGCCAAAAAGTTTGATAAAAGTGAACTTAGCATATCAGGATTTGTATTAAAGTATTAAAGTTTCTAGATTTTGTACAGTAAGTTTTTCAGGTATATAAATTGCTATATGATTAGTAAAGTAAAAGATTCAAACATACATTTACGTCCAATAATATCAAATGATACAAGAGTTGTTGATATATTAGAAAATTCTATTATTTCGCATTTGATGTCTTTCTGGATTGCGAGAAGGGCGCCTCCACCGTGGGATACGCTGAGCATGTTCAGTTGACGGTCTTTCCTATACACAGTGTAGAAATTAGGAGAAAAGAGTTCGGCCCTTATAATGTCTGATATTAACCATGTTTTTGTGATACCGATTATATTGAAATCCATAACCGGAATCGATGTGTAGAAATCTTGAATTTTATTTTTAATGCTGCGCACGTTTTGGTAGTACATCTGTAGCTCGTGTAATTGTTCTATTGATCGTTTTTTGAAGCTTTACCTGCATTTTCGGTGTAATTTTTTTGCGGGAACCGATAACGTTTGATTAAGATGCTATTTGGCCATAATTCCTATTTTAAATAATCAGACGTTTTATCAAAAGTTACACTCAACTTAAATGATGTGAGTGTTCGATATTGTAACACTTAATGTTGTTATCTTGTATACCTGTGGAGTTGATATAATAGATCTCTGGTGATGCTTCTTAGTTTTCGACGCGGCTAATATCGTATGTACACACGCTTTCGGCGCACCGCAAAAGTTGTTATTACTGACCTGTGCATTACCAAATGTCACCTTATTCACGTTGTGTACTTTTTGTATATGACTATTTTTGGGAACGGGCTTGTTTTGGTTTGCGTTTAAGGCTGTACTGCATCAATCCCTAACCATCAACGGTTTTGCAAGTGTAAAAGGGGTGGTAAGAAGTGGGCTGGACCGTAACGTTCCCCCACTCTAGATGTTCAACAAAACTGATCATATTATTTTGTGCATCGTTTTGAGTTTCTGTGAATTAGGGAGATTATTACGCTTTGAACTTTGAACAGAGTTCGATCTCAGTATATACATATAATATACATATAATCACAGAGGTGATAAGTGAATAATTTTTCCACTGTATATAATGTGCAAATGAAAATTAAACACTTTAATTAATTTCTTTTTATACCCATCGCCAAATCCAAAGAACCAATCAGCATTAAGAATAATCTAATTTATATCTTTTCCGCGTTTGAAAAACGCTCAACTTCATTGATTTCATCAATATGTAATCATAATAATAATAACCCATTTTTATTTGGCAAACCTTATAACAAATTATAATATATTGTAACCAACTTAATATAGAACAAAAATAATAATATTGAGTATAGTAGCAGAGTTAATATAACAAATGTAATATGAAAATCAATATTAATGAAAATGACTTAAAAACAAAAGAAAAGCAAAAATGAAACAGATGTTGTTTTGTAAATTTAACAAAAAATAAAATTCATTCGTCAAATAATATGAAATATATTTGTAAATAATATTTTTCTTAGTTTAAGTGAGAAAGTAGAGGTGTTAGCTATTTTTAAATTATCTGGAAATTTATTATATTCTAGGTCCTGCACAAGAAAAGGATCGTTTGAATAATTTTGTTCGATATTGAGGTATACGTAATTTTAAATTTGTTCTTAGATTTCGACAGTGCTGCATACCTCGAAATATTAATTTCTGATGCAAGTATAATGGAATTTTGGTGATATGGTTTTGTGTAAAAGACATGCGTAATGAATGAAAAAAAAATGAATCTCTTTTTATAACATAATTAAAATAAATTAGTATCTAACCCAGTAAACTAATTTTTAAAACAGTTCAAACAATAGGCATTTATATAATAATAATGTATGCAAGAATTGTACATTGTATTGGTCATGTTAGAAAGAAAGTAGATCCTTCATATACTTTATATAATAAGAAATCAAAATTGAAAAATAAAGTAGGTAAATTAAAAAAAAAATCATAGCAATCGGATCCTGCGGGCCCCAATCTAAGCGGGCCCAAGGCCGTGGCCTCGTGGGCCTAGGCCTAGGCGGTAATAAGGCCCTGAAATCACTAATTAGATTTTATTTTGCATGTTTTGTAGCGTGTAAAATAGTATTGAAATGTTATAGGTACATCTTGCTTATTGTAGTGATAGCCATGAAATTGACACGAAATTACAAATAAATGCGTATGTTTGAATTGTCATATATTATACAACAAGAGGATTAAAAATTCTCGATTATACGAAACGTGTTGCCTGGAAACACCACGAGACCAAAGGTCGAGTGGTATTTCCAATAGGCAACTCGTTGAATATGTCGTGAATTTTTGATCGTCGAGTTGTATACAGGTAGACTATATCATGAATAAAAAAAAAATAAAAAAAAAATAGTAAATTTAACGTAGACCTGTGGTCTATTTTATTTTGACAGAAACGTCAAACTGTATGCTACATAACCTATCTTTTTAAATATAGTTGTAGTAGTATGTAATATTACATTGAAATGCTCGTATTTGAAAATAAATGCTTGTATTTCAAATAAACTAGCAACAGTACAGTTCTAGATTTGTGATCCAAATAATTTTTTATTTACTTGTCAAATTTTTACTTCCATAATACCTTGCTGTCAAATAATAGATGCGTTCAATTATATGTTTCGGTGCACTTGGAGTTGTCAGTGTGATTTTAAATGTCTACTTAAAGCATACAACACTACAGATTCATTTATATATTCGATACTATAGTCGAACGAAAAAGTTCATGTCCGTAAATATAATTAAAAATGACATTGCCAGTTCTGAGTACATAGAACAAAATAACCAAACGCACCTATAAGTGAATATACGAAGGTAGGTATATTCGAATATACAAAGGTTCGTATATTCGTTCACCATGGTTACTTAATAATAACCGCTGTAATACGTGGTAACTAAAGAAAATTATGCATTCTTATTGGTATATAACTTAATGAATGATATAGTCAGAACAATGCAATTACATTATTTGTAAACTTTTCTTCTTGCAATTTTTTTATGATAGTTGCCAAAAAAATCTTGTATGCACTTCGGGTTAAAAGTTCCTCATCTAATTTGCTGGCCTCGGCCTTCGCCTCGACCACAAACTTCAGATTCAACCAAAAAAGATCACTTTTACAGCTTCGATACACAAATAACTATTCCTGACAGTTCAAACATTATGCATTTATTTGTAATTTGACGTCAATTTCATGGCTATCATTACAAATGAGCAACATGCATAAAATTTCAAATTCTATTTTACGGGTTCAAAACGTGCAAAATAAAATCTGATTACTGATTTAAATGTAGAGATATTATCTACATTTATTTGAAACATTTTTGTCTGAAAATAATAGGTAACTAACTACAGCAAAATTAAAACAATTATATTGTATTCCCTAACAGATTTCAAGTAGACACCTGGTATATAAAAATTATTTATTATTTTGTTTTGTTAAATAAAAGATAATTGTGATTTTTAATAACTTAGGTATCAGTATTTAGTTTTGACATTATACATGGAAATGGATGCCGTCCTAAAAGATTAATAGCCTAAAAGATATAATGATTATTATTATAAAAATCTCTTTAAAACTTTGGAAAGGAACCCAGAGAGATTATATAACTGAATCTAGTATAAGAAAGTGAAAAGACGAAAAATTCCGTCAAGGGATTAGTTTAAAGAGAACTAATATTGCCTTTTCCGACAAAAACCCACTCCTTGCTGTGGGATGGTACAACAACAAGAGTCGAGGGGAAAGGGGGAAACTTGTTCCTCAAAAATGCAGCGACATCTGACGGTGAAAAAATTGTCAATTTTCTTTTCCTTTAATGTGCAATAACTAATAGAATAATTAAGTTTTATTTAATATAAATCGATTCATAAAACCATCGTCTACAGGGCACCGATAAGATAATTTGTAAAATCATTCCCCTATTAATAGAAAAATGGGGCTGAAAAATGGCAATTTTTACTTCTTTATTTATATAAAATCTCAAAAACGAAGAGAAAATTTATAATAATCTCATCGCTGCTCTCGAGCTACAAGTGTATACTTTCGAAAAATACAAAACAGATTTTTCCAATTATATCCACTTATTGTATTTTTGAGAAAACTTATTCACTATTTTTCAACACTTTTTCTGTCTACAGTACATCCTTAAGCTCGTATAATTAGTGCTCGAGCCACTGAACTCGACATTAGATGAACTTGACGATTCATTATTTTTCGTTTTAGTAACATTGTGATTTTGTCTTTTATTATTAGTATTATTATTATAATATATTTTCGCTTTTTGTTTATTAATTTCTCTCATTTCGATTGAGCGGGAATAGTATATTGTATTCTTAAATATGAAAATTTAACAATGCAGTTTTTGGGCAGATTTTTCCTTCTCTATTTATACCACCGTTGACCGCGGTAGCGCACTGGTGGCGTTGCTGCTTCTTGTACCAAAGGTACCGGATTCGAATCTCGGCTAGGGTATAGATGTGTATTTGCGTCATTGCGTCTTTATCGTTTAATTTCCATCAACAATAATTTAAAAAAAAGGTTATAGAAAAATTGTCTTTTCTTCATTTATAACTGCTTCCAAGCCAGATTAGGCTTATAAATAATAAAAAAATGTGCCAGTACTATATACTTGCCTAATTTTTTATATGTAGGTGATAAAATGCCTTCATAAGATTGGTGCGATAGAAATTTAAATTTATTAAATCAGATATAAGGTAACCTGCCCGATCTGGACAAATACGTCCCATCTGCCCTCGCACACAATCATTGTCACCTCAGCCTTCGATTTGTGTAATGGATAACCTTCTTACATGTATAAACCTTGCCCTAAAGGATTTTATTTCCATCTAACGATTTCACTAAAACAAATCTATACCAGTTGCATATTCAATAACCAACAATAGATTTTAATCAATAGTACGAGTAATAAATATAAAATTAAAATAAAATTAACCTCATTCAAATATCATTGCCATCAATTTACTTTTTGTTCTCTTGAACTGGTAAGCAAATTATTGTTCTACTCTATAGGGTAGTTCATAACGGGTGGAACTAAATTAAGTAATGTACTGGGGGAGTCCTTTGGAATAAAAATGTTATATGAATGTGTGTTCGGAAGTGTTTCGTTACAGAGTTACAGCCCTTTGAAGGTGCATCACAATTTTTTATTATAAATTTTTCAGCTTGAAAATACCATTACATCAAAGACTGCTTATTATACGCGATACCGTGCGCGATACTGTGAACCTCAGTGAAATGTTTTCCAAATACATATTATATTTGAATATATGTTTATTAAAATTTGAAAAGTAAATGAAATTTACTATCCTACAGTATAAAAACAATGAATTTAGAAACTTCATTTACTCCAGCCATTTCACATACCCTCTCATTACTTATTCTGTCTTTCCGTGTCTTCCTCAACATTCATCTTAACATCTTCATCCTTTGTCACATTCATTTTCTTTTCATTGCCACAAACATTTGTCAATTAGAATATACTAGCTGTTTCCATGGTTATAGCTTTATTTGTTTATAATTCTTGAACTCTATATCCATTGAATATGAAATGTAAAATGCTGTCAAATCGTATAAATAATAGAATATTTTTTAATGTTTATAATAATTAAATGCCAAAAAAAGATATTTAACTGCGTTTCTTCAAGAAAAACTGTTAAAATTTCCAAACGAGAGTACTTCCGGTTTACCAATTATAACCAAAATCTAATCAGATCTTCATATGAATGTAAGGAAAAGGAATCCGAAAGAATTATAATTTTTAGAATTGTAGTGTTGGAAGTTATCGTTTATCGTCTTTCAAAAAATCGTCACACACATAAACATACACACACATATACAGACATCATCGTAACGATGGTAAAATCATATTCTAGGGACCCTAAAACGTGCCTATTCACTAAAAACTCATCATCAAATTTTTTGTCCAAAGACAATACCTTCCTTACCTAAAGGTGGTGGAAGGTAAAAAAATAATAAAATATCCAAATGAAGCATTAAGGAAATTTTCAAAAATTTGCTCTGTTTGAAGCGCTGTAGCTCGCTATCTACCGGTTATAGAAAAAAATGTTTTAGATGAAGGTTGTAGGGAATTTTATTCACAACAAATTCTAAAATAGCTATTGTTGCCCTAATGCTTATTGGTGAAAGTGAAAAAAAAACGATTTTTCGCGTCATTTGTCCAAGATGGCGGCGTTTCCCGAAGGGCACTAAGGTCAAAATCTTGTATTTTTATTAGGATCCCTAAATATATAACATCCAAAAATCTCTAATTTTAAGTAAAAAAATCTGATGTGGTCCTGGTCAGCACATTTCCTTCCGTCAATCCTGTGTACTGTGTACTATGTATTCCATAGGGGCGCAACCAGTCACGTGACTTTGCTGACATTGACAATCATATATGGGGGCCCGCATCAAAATAATTGCTATTAATTATGTCCATAACTGACAAATGTCATAATTTTTCATTGAAAATTTTAATTTTTTGCAATTGTATAATATTTTTTCTCGGCAACTGAATTCCACACTCCTGATAACAAATAAACCACATGAAATAAGAAAATCATAAAATTTTGAGTGAAAAATTATGACATTTGTCAGTTATGGACATAATTAATAGCTGTCATTTTGTCACGGGCCCCCATATCTGCTTGCGAAAGTCAGCAAAGTTACGTGACTGCTCGCGCCCTATACATAAATTTTCTTGCAGAAGATCCTATATTTCTAGTAAAATTATTAAAAATATTGTTCAGTAAATCTTATGGAAATGTGATATTTTGTCCGCGGATAGCAATTAGGATACGATTATGTGTTTATCTCTAAGGTCTCTTGTATATTAGTTATTTTTGGGCATTTGAATAATTTTTGATTATACAAAGTTGATTTCTAATATTGCAGTCATTTATATTCGTATGCAATGAGAATCATTTGATATGCTTGTACAGCTACATTTAAATTCTGCTGTCTTTTTTACTTTGTTAAATGAAAGTCTGGAATTACCCAATATATTTTTCGTAACATTAGAAATGTATGCTGATAATAATAAAGCTTTCTACTAAGCAATTGTTATCACCGCACACTGCACAGAACTCAAAAATAATGCCGCATATTTTATTCTAAACATCTGTAGAAACAAAAGAACTAACAAATCAAAATACTTTTATATTCCATTCCACATTGATTTAGCAGTGTAACTAGCCTACTCAATAGAAATTTAGACGTACATAAATTACTACTACCATTTATATAAAAGGTCTCTTATTTGTCATTCGTGTCCTTTTTGCACATTTAGTCCTGTAGTATGAGTATAAAATAAAAAAATAAAATAAAAAAATATCATCATGGCTTATTGTCCATAAATAAATTTTCATGTATCAGTTTCACATTTTCCATTCCATTAGATTGAAGCTATTTTGAACTTGACAATAATAATAGTACATCAAGGTTATTGGCCTAGCGAAAAGTTTATAATCCCGAGGGAACAGAGGGATATAATTCGCGACGACAATAATACTCTTCATAACCGTGGTTTATACAGGTGAACCAAATTATGTAGTTTACTATTAGGATTTCGGAAAGTATAAGAACTGAGAGGTCAGTTAAATGGGCAATATAGTGCAGTTTTAAGTGCATATCACTGGAAAGAGATTTTTTTTTAAAATTAAATGTAGGTTTTTTATCTTCCGTCACCTTTAGGTGAGGAAGGTATTGTCTTTAGTGAAAAAATTCAATGATGAGTCTTTAGTGAATAAGCATGTTTTAGAGTCCCAATAATACGATTTTACCATTTTTACGATGATGTCTGCATGGTTGTGGGACGAAAGTTTCGGATCGCATAACTTCAATACTACAATTCCAAAAACCATATTTTTTTCGTATTCCTCAAGTTTATATCCAGGAGAACAAGTGATTAGATTTTGGTTATAATTAGTCAACCGGAAGTACCATCATTTGAAGATTTTAACAGTTAAATATAATTTATTGACATTAAACGTTATTATACCTTATATATGTATATATATCCAGTTGAAGATAATTAATTATATTTTACCATATTTATGAATTTATTATATTTGTATTGTTTAATTTGAATATATATATATATATATATATATATATATATATATATATATATATATATATATATATATATATATATATATATATATATGGTTTCTAGGACAAACTTTTTCCACTCTTCTCGGTTTCCCTTTATCTCGTGTGCTCTTCTAGTAGTTGTATTTTTTTTATCTAATATTTCTTTTATATTTCATCCCATGTTTTTTGTGGTTTTCCTCTATTTCTTTTTCCGTTTGTTCTGGTTTTCCAAATTTCTTTAACTGGCCTATCCTTCGGTAATCTAATAATGTGCCCGTACCATTGTAGCTGTTTCTCTTCGATTTGGGTCAGCACTGGTTTTACTTGCAATTTATCTCTAATTGTGTCATTTCTGATTTTATCCATTTTGGTCACTCCTTCAATTTTCCTAAGGCATTTCATCTGTATTGCATTTATTTTACTCTCTTGTCGGTTGTTTGTTACCCATGTTTCGCATCCGTATATTAAAGTGTGCAGGAATATTGTTTTGTATATTGTTACTTTCGTGCCTTTGTTGATAAATTTATGTCCTAATAGTGTCGTTATAGAATGGTATACTTTGACAGAGGCTTGTATTCTATTATTAATTTCCCCTTCATATCCTCCCTTGCTTTCTATAATAGATCCAAGGTATTTAAAACTCTGAACTTGTTCTACATGATGGCCGTTTAGTGTTATATTTACTGCTTTTTGTTCCTTTGCTATCAGCATTATTTTTGTCTTGGCTTCGTTTATCTTCATATTAGCATCTTTCAGTATTTTATTCCAGAGATCCAGATTTTCTTGAAGTTGTTTTCCTGTCTCAAATATTACCATATCATCGGCAAATGCACATTCCGTTATTGTAAATCTTTTTATATTTAAGTATCCTATTTCTGTTTTCTTGGTTTTCTCGTTCGCTTTCTGTGTAATTTCGTCCAAATATATTGTGAACAAAATTGGGCTTAATATTCCTCCCTGTCTAAGTCCGTTACCGGCTTTAAATTTGGTTGATAATAGATTTCCTGTATGTACATAGTTTATATTGTTTGCGTATATATGTTGAATTGCTCTTAGTAGTGATGTCCATTTTTTCCTAATACCACCTAATACATATATCCCGAAGTACTTTTCTACTAACTTTGTCAAATGCCTTCTCTAAATCTATGAAGCACATATGAATTTCTTTGTTAAATTCTATTGTTTTCTCTATAGTTTGTCGTATATAAAATATATGATCCTGTGTACAGTATTCTTTCCTGAACCCGCTTTGTGTTTTTCCTATATGCTTTTCTATTCTCAGTCGTAATTTATTTTCTAATATTGTTTCATATACCTTTGCAGAAATACATAATAATGAAATTCCTCTATAATTTGTACAATTTCGGCTATCCCCTTTCTTATATATCGGCATTATAATTGATATTTTCCAATCGTGTGGTATGTCTTCTCCTTGCCATAGTTTATTCACTAGGGTGTGGTACATTTCAATTCCTGCTGGTCCCATGTATTTTAGCTGTTCAGGTTTTATGTCATCGTATCCAGCAGCATTTCCTATTTTTATCTTCCTGGTCGCCTCTGTCACTTCTTCAATTGTGATGATTTCATTTTCGTTTTCCTCACTTATTTTTATCGATATATTTTCCTCTTCGTTGTCATTTACTTCTAATAGATCTTCAAAATTCTCTTTCCATCTATTTAAGATATCTGAATCACTTTTAATAATTTTCCCTTCTTTATCTTTGACATGTTTTAGTCGTGGTTCTTTTTCTTTTTTAATATTTTTTATAATGTTATAAAAAAGTTTTTTATTATCTTTATAATTCGTGTTAATTTTTTTACCAAATTCATTCCAGTCGTTTCTCTTTGCATTTTGTATTAATAATTCCTTTACTTTTTTCCTTTGTTTCTTGTATTTATCGTAGTTTTCCGAAGTTTTATTTTTTAAGTAATTATTCCATTCTATTTTCTTTACTTTTATTTCGTCTTTTATTTCTTGGTTCCACCAATGAGTTTTTTTAGAGTTTGTGCCATTTTTATTCGTTCCATATGCTTCTCTTGCTGATTCTTGAAGTATATTTTTAAATGAGTTCCATAATACTTCTGCTTCCGAGTTGTAATTACCTGCTTCTAGTATCTTTTTCTGAATATTGTCTTGGTATATTTCTTTAACATCATCTTTTAATTTATATATTTTTATTGTTTCCATTTTGTTCCTCCCATAAAGTTTATTATTTTCTTCTTGTTTTTTGGTGCCCACATTTTACCTTCTACTAAGTAGTGATCACTTCCGATTTCATATCCTGTTTTTCACGAACATCTTTAATTTGTTTTTTATAACTTAAAGAATATATTATTCTCAATACGATTTGATTGTACTCGTATTTTATACTTCATATTCAATAGATATACAGTTAAAGAATTTTAAAGATGTTAAATTTCATAAATCAGCCAGCTATGGTAATCATGGAAACTGCTAATATATTCAGATAATTCAAATTGACAGATGTCAGTACAATGAAAAGTAAATGAATGTGGCAGAGATGAGGATATTGAAGTAAATGTTGGGGAAGATACGGAAAGATACAGTGAGGAAATAACTTTAGTGTTACAAGTTTCTAGAAAGATACAAGAGAGACGATTACATTGGTTTGAACATGTCATGAGGAGAGAGGAAGAATATATTGGAAGAAGAATGAATAGCTTAGTAATAGAAGGTTAAAGAAACAGAGGAAGACCAAAGATAAGATAAAAGGACTGTATTACGGAATACTTGAGAGAAAAGGACCTGAATGAGAACGACACGCAACACAAAAAAGAGTGGAAGAAGAAAATTTGCATAGTTTGCTTACGAAATTATTTTACTGGAAATTTAGAATCGTCTGCAAGAAAATTTATGTATGGAATTTATACACAGGATTGAAATTGTACTGGCCATATCAGATTTTTTAAAAATAAGAAAGTTGCTATTAATATCGTGTAAACCGCCATCTTGAATTTTATCTTGACATCACTTTTAAGTTTTTTAAAATAATAATTTTTTTATATAAAAAAACAAATATAGGGTTCCATTTAAAATAAGGAAGTTGCTATAACTAGGTATCTTGTAAATCGACTTCTTGAATTTTATTCTGAAATCAGTTCAAATTTGTATTATCAAATCATGTACATTTTATATGAAACAATTTTATTTATATCTTTTCTATTTACACTCCGTATATTTAACATTTTTTAAAATAGCGATATTTTTTTTTGAAAAAACTGTTCGAAATTTCAAATTTTTGTCAGCGGATTCTGAATCAACGTTCAAAATCGCGCTACATTACCCATTTAATCAACTTCGTAGCTCTTATAGTTTCCGTGATTCCAATGGTAACACACTTCTGTATACTTAGTTGGTAGAAATGACTTTTTTATATATCGTTAGCGACAACGATTTTTTCATTTATGGCCATAACTGACAAATGTCATAATTTTTCATTCAAAATTTCATTTTTTGGTGTTGTATGATTCCTTTTCTCGGCAACTGAATTCCACACTCCTGATAACAAATAAACCACATCAAATAAGAAAATTATGAAATTTGAATGAAAAATTATGACATTTGTCAGTTATGAACATAATTAATCGCTGTCATTTTGACACGGGCCCCGTATCTACTTGCCAAGGTCAGCAAAGTCACGTGACTGCTCGCTCCCTATACTATAATTTTTTTTGCAGAAGATCCCATATTTCCAGTAAAATTATTACATAAACAAACTATGCAAATTGCACTTAACTCTGAATTTTCTTCTTTAGCTTTTCCCATTCGTTAGGGGTCGCTATTTTTATTTTCGTCTTCCGCTCATTTCTCTTTTTCGTGTCGTGCTCATTCAGTTCCTTTTCTCTCAAGTCTTCCGCAATACAGTGCTTCCATCTTATCTTTGGTCTTCCTCTGTTTCTTTAACCTTCTACTAAGCTATTCATTCTGCTTCCAATATATTCTTCATCTCTCCCATGACATGTTCAAACCAATGTAATCGTCTCTCTTGTATCTACAAAATCTATCAATCGAGCCATTTCCTTTATCCTTTAATTCCTTACCTGTCTTTAGGTGTCTTCTCCAACATCTATCTCAACATCCTCATCTCTGCCACATTCATTTTCTTTTCATTAATATTGACATCTGTCAATTTTAATTATCTCAATATATTAGCAGTTTCCACGGTTAGCATAGCTGACTGATTTATGGAATTTAATATCTTTTTAATTCTTTAACTCTTTATCTATTGAATATGAAGTATAAAATGCAATCACATCGTAAAGAGAATAACATACTCTTTAAAATATAATAACATTCAATGTCAATCAATGATATTTAACTGCTTTTTTCAAGAAAAACTGTTAAAATTTTCAAATTAGGGTACTTCCGGTTAACCAATCGTAACCAAATCTAATCAACTCTTCATATGGACGTACGAAAGAGGAATATAAAAGAATTATAATTTTTGGAATTGTAATATTGGAGTTACGCGATCCGGAACAATCGTCACATACACACTCACACACACAAACACACGCACACACACGTACTGTATATAGACATTATCGTAAAAATAGTAAATTCGTATTCTAGGGTCTCTAAAACGTGCTTATTCATTAAAAATTCACCATCGAATTTTTTGACCAAAAACAATATCTTCCTTACAGGTGACGGAAGGTAAAATATACATAAATTAATAATTATTTTACAGAATGAAAAAAAAAACAACAAAAAACTACATTGAAATTAAATTTATACATGCATCTTCCCTATTTTTATGTACATATATCAATATTTCGATTATACATTATTGATCAGTGGTTTCAATTATGTTGATTTATTGCTGTATACCTATATTTACGTACGCCAATGGTTTTCAACCGGTGTGTACTTCGGAAGTGTTCCGTGAAAAGTTTTGGCAATTTTGAACAACGCTTTTGAATTAAAAATTAATTTGAATGAACCGAGTGAGAACTACAACAGAATTATTTTTTTCATATGAAAATGGGTTCAAAGTTGTACTGATGGGGCTCTATTTATGGTAGGAGGCAGAATTTGTGGCTTTTGCACAAAAGCAAAATTGAAATTTATTTCAGCAATTATTTCTTTCATAGACTTATTGCAAAGACATTGCTCGTATAATTGCAGATTTTTTGACTAGAGATGTTAACAATTCTTTTTTCACACAGAAGTCAGACAGCTCTCCCGAGGAATGTGCTTTCCGTGTACTAGAATTAAGAAAAGAATTGCTTCGTTTCTTTCAAAATGAAAACACTTTATTCGCGGAAGATTTAAAAAATAATATGTACTGTGCTCAGTGGAACTATTTAACAATTTTTTTAAAATATTTAAATAACGTACAAGTATATAGGGTACAAATGAAGCTACTTTAACTATGCCGGACACAATGTATCAGCATTCCATAAAAAGATTATATTCTCTAGAAAAAGCGAGTAGTAGAAATTAATCTTAAGATTATATGAATTTACTTTTTTTCTATTTTAATTAACAAGTGTTGCGCCTAAAGTTCATGCTCACAAAAGTTGTTCTGCGGAATTGTAAAGGTTGGGAACCACTGAGTTACGCGAATGAAAATATAAAACAAACTACATATCTTGGGAATGATTTTGAATGAATAATGAATTGTCTATATCTGATAATTTCAAGAGCAAAGTTTATACAGGATAATGTTATATGAAGGTATGCACGGAAGCGGAAACGTTTCGTTACAGTTACAGCCCTTTGAAAGTGACACATTTTTGTTAATTATTCTGGTGGTACTAGTTACACTAAAATTTTGAAGCTTGGTATGAGGATACTACTTATTTGTATGCATGTTTATGCTTTCTTTTGTTTCTGTATCTCAACCAGAGGGGTCTCATATGGGGAAGCATTGAACGTTTTTCATCCTTATTTTTTTTACCTAATATTTTATTCATTCTTACTTATTAAATATTACATACAATGAAAAAAACACAAAAAATATTCTTGCTAATATTTGATAACTGCAGTAGTTTTTGAGATATTTTAATTTTTAGAAAAAAATCAATGATATAAATAATATTATAGAGGATTGTATAACAATTACTTTCAGGAAATTGTATTACAAATTAGAAATATTGTTACAACACTGAAGTAGGCTATGAAAAAACAAATGAAAAGGTGACATATGTTATTGTTTGTTTTTGCGATTATAATGCCCTGTTGCAGAAACATTTATCAACGCATTGTTTAATTAACGGATCATCAAAACGAACAAATGTAACGCGATTTTTTGACAGCAATGATGTAAATGTCATAAGTACAAGGAAACTGATTCGAATTTATTTATTTTGATGTTCCGTTAATTAAACAAAGCGTTGATGAACGTTTCTGCACCCGGACATAAGTATTTTAGTGACAAATTAAATTATCTCCAAATTTAAATACACACAATATCTCATTTTAAATGACATTTTGTCATTTTAATTTTTAAACAAGAAATAGATATAGGGAAAGGAGGCAGATAAATTCATATGTATTTATTTGAACTTTTATAAGATAACTCATTATTTGACATTTATATTGTGGGGCAATTCGATCCATTAGTAATATTTCAATTATATTTCCAATATTTGAATAATAGTGCTTGCAAACTGCTACAATTTATTATATTAAAAACTTTTTTATTTCCAACATTCTAATGTCTAAGGATATGATAATAAACAATAGAAAAAGTTAACAATAAAATAAATCACTTCCGGATTAATACAAAATACAAGTTACCAATATGTAATCAAAATATTTGAAATAGGGATGAATTAACTAATCAATTCTCAATGAAAGGAACATGATATACTTATGAATAAATAATTAGTTTTTACTAAAATTATGTTTTTACTTGTCAGCTTTCCGGAGCTCATTGCTTTGGGACTACAGTCCAAAGTCGCTTTATCTGGCCCATTTTTCAAATCATGTAAAAATGTTTACTTCATTAGTTTTCGAAAAAGGCATTGTTTCTGTCATCGACACGTGTATGCACAATCTTTTACAGATATGTACGTGCTTATTACTAAAAATTTCACTTTTTGTTCGATTACTTACAGATAAGTTACAATAAAAACGGTGACATATTTTAGCACCTAATTCGATTTAACGCCTAGTTTTTCATTTTGTTTTATTTAATTTATTTTTTGCATTGTTATAATTTTTAAAAGTTATTATATTCCATTGAATAATATTATTTATAAAATATTAGTTTAGGAAAAAATATTTACTTTACAAATGATAAAGATAATGTTATCAGAGGAAGTTATTTTCAATATTATGATAAAAGTCAAAGGGGGCTATCAAAATCGTATGATTTATTTTAGATACAATGAAGGTCAGTCACTCCCTCTGACGAATTATGTACAGGGTGTTTCACGGAAAGTGAAACATAGGCGTTTAATAAGGGAAATCAGTTTTTTCGTGCGCATTGTTCCCCTAATTATTTTAGACAAAAATTTCAAATGGATGTTGTAAAGCAAATATTTCTACATTCGAATCAATAAAAAAAATCATTTTGGCTACTTTATAACTGCAGAAGTAAAATTTTAAAATTCATGGAATTACAATTTAATAGTATTAGCCATGGAATTAGAATATATTAGATAATATAGAATATTATACGTCAAATTATTAGTATTTATTTTGAGAATCATTATTCTGACACTGATGTAGAATTTTTTGCTTTACATTCATTAGAAACATGACATACATGAGACTTTTATTCGCTATCTCATTATTGTTGGTGTTTCAAAAGGGTATACGCTATCTCCGTTCAACCGATGGCAAAAAGTGAAAAAGAAACTATATAGTAACCGCGGTAACAAAAAAATGTAATTTTCAATTATTTGAATTATTTGAATATTCACGTCATTCTGTCAATCATGTGATAAAGATGAATTTTTTGATTCTGGCATCGATAATTTGTATTTTGTTGTGTGTTGATAGTTTTGATAATTCTTGGTATTATATTGTGCATTTTGCTATTGCAAACACGGTGATTCTAAGATTGCCGACAATTATTGCAACATATTGCTTTTGGGCAAGATAAAGAAGTATCTGTATTTCATCCATTGTACTTATATCGGTTTGATTCAATTCGTTTAGTATTGCTAAATAACTACTTATACTTCGAATTTTGATGACTAACAAAACTGACACAATATAGGTTATATTTATTATACTGCTGTCAGTTTTGACATTACATCATAATTATTCAATTGATTTATTATTGCGAAATATATGTCTTACTCAGAATTTTGATGAATAATAATATTCACACGGTATAAGTTATACTGTATACTGTCAGTTTTCAGTTTTGATTTATATGAATACTACGGAAATCAGACGATTTCGCCCGATTTCAGCCGACAACATGACGTCATCAATTCCCTCCCTGCCCTGGCGATTTGAATCATATGGTTACAATTGATGACGTGGGGATCAAGTCGTGGAAACGAAGTTTATATATATATATATATATATATATATATATATATATATATAATATTATATATACAGGGTGTATCAAGATAATAGAACAGTGCCATTTATTCGTGAATATGAAAAGTTACACAAAAAAGTGATTAAGATATTTTATAAAGCATAGAGGGGGACACATTTTGATATAACTATTATTATTTTAGAGCCAGTGGCACTCAACTTATGGATCAATGTTATACTTTTTTAAATGGTATCATATATTTTTTATTAACTCATTAAATAGAATAGCGAATTTTCTTCTGAATTCAACAATATAATTATATTATACCCTTACATTGCGAAAAATTTGATAAAAGTTAATTCAAAGTTAGTATTTTTTTTAAGTAGGCCAAGCAAACATTTAACTATAAAACAAAAAAAAAATTCTGTCATTTTTGTATGTCATTGTTACGTATTATATTATTTTTTCGAAATGTTCCAAATTTCTATATTCTTTTTTTTATTTCGCGTAAAGACTAGTCAATTTTTGCAAATAAATTGTATGCTAGGAATGCATTTTGCTGGGTCTTACATCAATAAATAAAATCAGTTTTTGTTAACTGTAATAATGGATAACAATGAAATACGAAAATGATAGATAATTTTCTTTTGTTTTAATGATTAAATATTTACACAACCTACTTAATTTTTTTAAATAGAAATGAGATACTAACTTTGAATTAATTTTTATCAAATTTTTCGTAATGTAAGGGTATGATATTATTATATCGTTGAATTCAGAAGAAAATTCTCTATTTAATTAGTTAATAAAAAATATATAATGCCATTAAAAAAATGTAACACTGTTCCATAAGTTGAGTACCACTGGCTTTAAAATAATAATGGTTATGTCAAAATGTGTCCCCCTCTATGCTTTACAAAATATATTAATCACTTTTTTGTGTAACTTCTCATATTCACGAATAAATGGCACTGTTCCATTATCTTGATACACCCTGTATATATATATATATATATATATATATATATACAGGGTGTTTCAGGACTAGTGTTTTAACAGCTTATTCCTGAGGTCATTTTGAGCCAAAAATGTCATACGAACATAGGTCCTATTCCTTCTAGTTACCAAAATACAAGAGGTTGAATTTCTATAAATAACACGAAATTTTCTAATTTTTGTAATCAAGGTACTTTCGGAAAAACTGCCATTTTTTGTCTTTTCAGCGATATACAGGATGTTAATACTAAGTCGTTACACCCGAAAATGGTAGATAGAACTTATTAAAACAAACAACTTTTCTTAGCTTAAATTAAATACAAAAACTTTCAGCATTTGCTTTCGGTTCTCTAAAACACTTGTATTTACAATTATTTTCTATTTCATCGAATAACAAAATGGCGACTAATCAAAAATTTCAAAACAAGATATTTTGAAAACCACGCCATCGATTTTCGAAAATAAAACATTTTTAAAATCCTTAAACTTTCTATTACAATATTTGTCTCAAACATCTTTTTCTATCTGTCCAAAAAAAAAGTTTTTATTCACTTACTTGGCTTGCATAAGTATTAACAAACTAAAAAAAAGCATTTAAAACGAAGTAGCTTCTGAAAACAATGAAACAAAAAAGAGATTAGATTTGACAAGTACTCAAAAACAAGTTACTTCAAATTTAGCGCACGTGTATGTCCATTTATATGTTCGTATTTTGCATAATTTATACGTAAACATGCATCATGGGGCACCGGCTCACACAATGCGAGAAGTCACCGCATTGTTAAATAGAAAATACCCGAATAAGTGGATTGGGAGGAGAGGTCCAGTTGCGTGGCCAGCCCGGAGGCCCGACCTAACTCCACTAGATTTCTTTTTTTGGGGTCAGATGAAGACCTCTGTTTACGAGACACCGGTGAACACAGAGTTAGAACTAGTGGCTAGAATCGTGGCTGCAGCAGAAGATATAAAAGAGAAGCAGGCAGTCCTTGCGAAGGTCTCCACCAACATCAAAGCACTCTGCCGGGCTTGCGTTGCTGCGAATGGTGGCCACTTTGAAAATCATATTTAGTCCCACCCTTGTTGTTTCATTGTTTATTGTTTTATTTTTCTTGTTTGTTTCTTGTTTTTCTTGTTTAATGGCAGCAAGCCTACTTTGTTTTAAATGATTGTTGCTGTTTGTTAAAATTTATCTTGCAATTCAATTTGAATAAAAACTTTTTTTGGCCAGATAGAAAAAAATGTTTCAGACAAATATTGTAGTAGAAAGTTTATGGATTTTATAAATGTTTTATTTTCGAAAATCGATGGGGTGGTTTTCATAATATGTATCTTGTTTTGAAATTTTTGATTGGTCGCCATTTTGTTATTTGATGAAATAGAAAATAATTGTAAATACAAGTGTTTTAGAGAACCGAAAGCAAATGCTGAAAGTTTTTGTATTTTTTAAATATTCCTTAAAATAAGGGAGTTATGACGATTTTTCGAAAAACAAGAGAACGTGGCGTTCTATGAACTGGGGCTCCAAATCAAAAATTTGAGCTAAGAAAAGTTGTTTGTTTTAATGAGTTCTATCTACCATTTTCGGGTGTAACGACTTAGTATTAACACCCTGTATATTACTATTACCTTCTGTGACCTTTAGGTAAGGAAGGTATTGTCTTTGGTCAAAAATTTTGATAATGAGTTTCTATGAATATAAGCACGTTTTGGGGTCCCTAGAATACGAATTTACTATTTTTATTACATTACTGAAGCAAAACGATTAAGAGAGCGAAATAAAACATAAATTATTTTTATTGCCCAATAATAATTAATTTTGGATAAATTATTTTCCTTTCACATATTCACAATGATGATGCCTATGAAAATTATGTTTCAAGTGCCAACTGAGTAAAAATATAATTCTTCTAAATTAAGAAATAGGTCAAAATTTTATTTGGGTTTATGAATTTACATACATTGGAAATATAAACAGGGGATGCCAGGTAGAAAGGCAAAAGGTCAATTTTCAAATATTGAAACTACTTTACCGACACTACTACGCTGTTGACATCTATGAAACGAACGTTGAACTGTTTCTTAAGAATCCGCCATTAAAACCGCCGGTTTTGGTTTTATTTTTGGTACACCTTTTTAGCTAATATACAAAAATATCTATTATGAAAATCGCATATTACTCTATATTTTTGTGTTTGCTATTACATGAATGTGTTTTTGTTTCATAATATCAACTCTTAAGTCACATTTCAAATATTTTCTCCTATGTGCGTTGCATTTCTTCAGCCAAAATTCATTCGAGAAGTAAAGACAACAATATAATTGAATATTTTTTAGTTATATTGCTTATTCTTCAAACAGAAAACTAAAAAATCGGTCCCAAAAAAATATTTTTTTGCTTATGCAATTTACACGACTCAAACGCCTCAAAATTCTCTCAAATTTTAGGTGTGGTGCACGTTATACGCTGGTGCTTATTATTTTCCGGAATATATAGTATATTAATTTCAAAATTTGCAGTTATCCATGCTAGGTAAATGGATTACTATAAAAATAAATAAATATATCATCACGGCATATTACCCATTGCTGGGTGTGCCAATCTGCTATGTACACATATTTCGGTAATGATAGATAACATTTGTACCGTGCGGGCATTTGCCACGCGTCACCGCATGGGCACTCATTGCTGGCGTAGAGAGTGCACCACAGGGGTAAATTTTGTGCCATTTAAAATTCGGAATATGTGGCGTCGGTTGGGATCGAACCCGGTTTTCCAGATTCGCGACCAGACACTCAGGCACACGGCTACGAGACCCTATGGTATGGGTATATATAGGTATATATGTATAAGGATGGAAATGTACTACTTAAAACCTATTTTTTTATTGAATCATATATTAAAATTTTTCAGATAAAGAAACAGTATTATTACTCACTATTTACCACATGACCTTTTCAATTTAATGAAATGAGTGCATTTTATCGCATCACTTCCGGTGTCCGCTACAGTGCTACACTGTCATTCTTCAAAAAATAAAAGTAATAGCACACGCTGACACACACACATATATTGGTACGCATACAGACTCGCGTGAATTAGTACGTACGCTCTCACACTTACTAATACGTGCACAAGTGCACTTTGAAACAATATATAGATATAGGTTTCTTCGCTTCGCTATGCTATGTTTTACCACAAAACGTGGCGGTTTACTGCTTATTGTCACGGTAATAATTTAAGTTATTAATTTTTTTATTTGCCGATTGACAATAAAAGTGCGATTTTTTGACAGGTAACAGTTTGTAAAATGTCACTTTCACTGCCTAGGTAGTAAATATATTTTTACTGCCTATTACATAGGAACCGCTCGACAAACACAGCAACCACAAACGCATAGCAACATAATTGATGGCGATAACTTGCATATAGGTATTAAAAATAATCACTAAAAAAAGGATACTCAGTGTCAAATATATTATTCCATTTCCCATTATTTTTAATGTTAATAGTTATGGAATGAATTTTCCTCATTACGGAAGTATCATAATTCAAATGACATTGACTTTTCTTTATTTTACGATTTTATTTCAATTTCTAAAACTGAAACATTACATAGCAAAATATCTATTTTTTCCCTATGTACTTTTTTTGTCAAATACTGTCACACGCACTTGATTATGTAGACTCGAATATTACCACGATTACCGAGTCATGAGTTACTGTAAAAATTATCACCGCCTGCCGTTGCTGCGGCGTTTTACCGCAAGTCACTAGAAAAGCGGAATAAATACAAACTAATAATTTTACAGTTAAGGGGATAGTATACCTACAGCAAAAGTTCGATTTCAGAATTGCCGTAACTGAAGTGTAGTGGGACGAGGGGAAATGTTTGATTCGCTGCATGTACGTACACTGTTAGTATGTTCCAATAAATTCTTTCTCTACTGCTACTATCGACGGTCTGAAATGGACCGTCTGATAGCTATACTGTAGGCTCACGCTCAGCAACACAACTCCGTACAGCTAGGAAAACGCATCAAGGGTAGAGGTGGGCGCGGGTCGTGAATTTTATCGGATCACGATGGGTCACGACGTGACCCGCGTGGTCGTGAATATATTTTAAATTTTGCTTCGTGATTGGGCGTGAGCGTGAGTGCCTAAAGATATATCGTGAGTGATCGGGCGTTATTGCAATTTAATAGGGCGTGATCAATATGATTTCTTCTATTTTTATCTAAAAAATATATAGTTTTAATATCTATATTTTACGTTATATTCTTATTAATATTAATAAGTCGAAATATGGGATTTTTTGTTGAAAATAGTTTTCTAGTTCCCATAATTGTATACATAATTAGCTTTGATATCATTAAAGATACACATACGAAATGTAGAAACAATTACGTGACCAACTGCGCGTGATCGGCCGTGAGTGCCAAAATAAATTCGTGAGCGTGAGTGACCGTGAATCAAACATAAAAAGTCGTGCGTGATTGGTCGTGATTACATTTTTAGTTTCGTGAGTGTGCGTGATCGTGAACAAAAAGTTACTCACGCGCCCACCTGTAATCAAGGGTGGATGCGCAATCGCAGTAGTCCCGACATTATTTGGGCAATAAAAAGTCTCGAGATTAAAAAACACAGATTTAAATTTGCAGAGTAGAGTTATTGTTGAACATCACCAGCGAGATTATATATATTTTTAAAAAATATTATGGCATGTGATTATTGTGATCTTTTTCATATTTACGGTTAATTCAACTTATTGCACTTCCTGTACAAATGTACTCTTTATCCCTTTATATAATATTCTATGTCTATCTCCTGCACAAGAGACGAGACGACAAATAAAAAATATCGATCTTGTCTCGTTTTCGGATCTATAGTCTCGTTTTTGGGCCTCGTCTCGTTCTCGAGCGAGTCTCGCTATAAAAATAAGCGCTTTCGCACTGCGCATTTACGTCCCAGAACTAACTACAAGAGACAAGTTCACACCAATCTTACCGTTGTCCATATATTTTCAGTCGTAGAACTTAAGTTATAATAAAAAGAAACACAAAATTGTGGTCACCAAATTATTTTAATACGAACATATGTTTATTCATTGACGATCACCAGAAAATATGACGTTATTAAATAATTTAATTTGCCTCTAAAATAACTAATTTATTACAATTTCTAAACTATTTCAATACGAACACGAACATCTCGTAATGCATTCTTGTCATCAGTAACACTAATTAAACATTAAAAAAATATTTTTTGTAAGTAACTAAAAGTAAACTTTATCGCAATTGTTATATCAATCACACCTCGAATTTTAAACCGCAATCACGCTCTCGATCTCGTCTCGTAAAAAACAACAAGACGAGACGAAATGCGAGAGTACTCTCGCCTCATCATCCATCACAGCACAAGTGCTATAGGAATCAATTTCTAAACGGGACTTTACAAAAAGAAGTGGTTTAAATATAAAAGAATTCGGTTTAATGACAAATAAAAAATATCCTTTTTTGGCAACGACACCTGACGGAGAAAGGTTTAATTGAGATAAAATATCCATTTTCGGCAAAAATAAAAAAAAAAAATCCTTATGAAACAGTTTAAATAAAATTATAAGTTACTGTACAATTCTTTCCGATACCCAAAAATTGAGTTTGAAAAAAAATCACAATTATTATTTTCGAATACAGGGACAGTTGCATGAAAAAGATTATTGTTTTTTTGTAAAATGAGCGCTTTTGGGAATGTCTTTAGAAAAACCGACAATAATGATAACTTCTGGAATGAGAAAATGGAGAATAAATTAATCGATTTTAAGTTATTAAAAAATCTTTCAGAACTCATATTTCAATAGAATAATACAACCTTTTTTAGTTTAAATTCTGTTTTTATTTATTTAAATTACGACGTTTCGGCAATATAAACTATTGCCTTCTTCAGAGAATTTAAACTAAAAAAGGTTGTATTATTTAATCGATTTTTATAATACATTTATGCTACCCGAACTAGTAGATCCTCATTATCCCAAAAGTCAGTCATTTAGAGAATTTTTAATACAATAATTTCTATTTTATTTGCTTTAATTTTTTGTGGAAATATTTATAATTTGATTTTTATGTTATTATTATTTTCCATTGATTGTTTATTATGAGTTATAGAACACCATGAACGAGTTCTTTTAAATTTTGGTGTTCTTTTGGAATGAGAAAATGGAGAATAAATTTATAGACTTTTATAAAAAAAAATTGTTACCCGAACTAGTATATCCGTATTATTCCAAGTCAGACTTTGAGAGGATTTTTAGTACAATAATTTGTATTTATATTTACCATTTTTATTAAGATGTTTTTAATTAGATTTTTATATTGTTATTATTATTATTATTCTTATTATTATTATTATTTGTGCATATATTATTAAACAATAATATTTAGAATATGATTTTAGTTGAAAAACTATTCATTTGGTGAAGATATATACCAATATGTATTATGTATGTTTAATTTTTTTTTTGAATATATGTAATATGGTTAAATTAATTAGAATTGTTCATACATACTATATAATTTTATATCTATAGAGCTCAGAAATTTATTGTAATAGTGTAGCAGGCAGATATAGCGTCCCGTACGTCTTTCCTTACTTTGCCCGAGTGATGGTAACCTGTAAATATTAACAAAAATCGTACTTTTCCGATAACTCTTCTATGCATAGAATTTTTATTCTGAAAAAATCATGTGTATTTTTACATGTAATTTCAACATCGAACTGTTCATAGTTTTTTCGTAAGTGTTTCAAAATTTGAGTAAAAAAATAAAAACATAATTAAAATTTTATTTTTTTGAGAAAATTAAAATTTTAAAGACAGTTCGATGTTAAGAATGTTATTCTAAAAACTTTTTTCAAATAACATTTTTTTCTAAAGTGCACCTTAAGATATTAGAAAAGTACGAACGACACTTTTGCGCTAGGTAGACTAGCCCCTTAACGGCGAACTAAGTAGAACAGCAAATTTTAACCGCGGCGATAAACGTTGGATGCATGGTGGCGAAACCTAATTGGAATTCAGTTTTTTTTATACATAAATTTCCATAATTCAAGAAATCAATTCATATTAATTATTGTGAAAAATATTCTCTTCTCAATGTAAAAATATTTCGTTACGGTGAAAAAGGGGCACATTTCGATTTGAAAGAAAATAAATTAATGCCCTAAAGAAATACAAACCATAGTTAAGTATTATTGTGTAGTCGGAAGTTATTTGAAAATATAACATTTGCATATTTCTTATTTAAAAAACAAATGCGGCTACTTTTATATAATTTAACCGATTTGTATTTGTAATCCTAGTGGGACATTCTGTATGTTTATAATTTTTTTTTTTACATATTGCTTGCTAAATGTATCATTCTGCTTCAAATACACATACGAGTATTTCGGCAATGAGCAATCGGAGCATATGATTTTACCGTACAGATAGCATTTAGTAGACGTCATTTCAAGAGATCAGAAACATTACCAGTTTGATTTTTGTGAAATTTGTTTAGAAAACAGTATTGAAAATGAGAACTAAACAATTATTATTTAGTATACAATAAATGGTAAATAGTGACCATGATTCTACTGATACATTCTGTATACAAAACATTTATTGAATTGTCAATAATTTATTCTCAGGCATACAATTAATAACATAAATTAAAAGCGAAAAACCGACCCACTCGGACCAAATGGAATACGAGTCGGAGTCGATTATTTACCCGCAAGATCCATAAGAACTGTATGACCCGTAAGAACTATAAGAACCTTATAAACTCATAAGACTTGACGTTATGTGTGAAGCGATAACTGCCTGCATTAAGGGGCATGCTTCACCGCACCGAGAACATATCTCATTATTGCATTTAAATACACATTTAAATTATTCAAAATAGTACATAGTATAAATAAAATAACATACCATGAAAAATCACACCAGTCACATTTATTTTAATACAAAATTCTATTATAGTTGATGTTTATTGCTGTGTTTCTTAAACTGCCTAAACTGAATAACTCTTACGCAGAGTGAAGAAAGCGGTCAAATACGTCTTACGCCATACGGTTCTTATGGCTCTTGTAGGTCTTTCGGTTCTTATGGGTCGTATGGGTATTATGGGTTTAACCCATATTCGCTGAAATACGGGTGAGCAGGTGATCTTTTATCTACGAGGATGGATTGAAACTTTTCACGGACTACATTTTATTTTTCTACATAGTTCCCTCTGAGGTCAACACACTTAGTCCAATGTTTTTCGAAGTTTTTGATTCCCTCCCGAAAATGGTTTTCTTTGATGTCCTCAAATTAAGCATTTACTGTTTCGATGGCTTCTTCGATGGCGTAGTATTGTTCAGTTACAGATTTTCCTTTATCAAGATAATCAATTAGCAGAATGACTTTGGCTTCCCAAAAGACTGACGCCATCACCTTTCCTGCCGATTGAACTGACTTCGCTTTCTTCGGGGCCGACTCACCATGTCCAATTTACGCTTTCGACTGAATTTTCGTCTCTGGAGCGTAGTGGTGCATTTAAGTTCTATCCATTGTTATAAAACGTCTTTTAAAATCTATCGGATTTTTCTTAAACAACTCTAAATTTTCGGTTGAAGTTCGTGCCCGAATGCGCTTTTGCTCCGAACCGAACTAAGCAAATGCGGCACCCACATGGCGCACATTTTTTTCATGTCCAGCTCATTATGTAAAATATAAACTGCACATTCATAAGAGATCCCTATTGCGTCCTCAATCTCACGCACTTTCATTCGGCTAGCTTCCGTAACCATATCATGGACTTTATCCACGATATCCGGTGTGGTAGCCGATTTTGGGTGACCTGAACGTAGCTCGTCACAGGTGTAAGTAACTCAGTAACTCACCGTGGAAAACGAAGGTGTAGTATTCCTAAGCATCCAACCTGGTATTGATCTCCGTTGCCGTCTTTCATTCCAAATAAAAAAAACTTGATCACCGCACGAATTTCGTTTTTCTCCATTATTGATTTAACGCTAGGTAGATCGACACAGACGCTTGTCACGATTAGACTGATAGACAGATTGTACTGAAATTTCTTGATAGTTCATATGAAGAGTTAAACAAAACAACGACATAAGATTATTTTCGAAAAACCAAGGCCTTCTCAGTGATTCCGGAAACTTTTCAATCCACCTTCCTACAGCATACTTGTTTTCTAATATTGTAATTGTAACTCAGCTACTTATTGGGGAAATAAGAATATATATATATATATATATATTTTTTAAATAATTAATACTGTTTATTGATGCTGAAAAAATAATATTTGGTACTTAAAAATATACAGGTGTAACAGCTAAACTAGCTACCTCTAATAATTTCTATATTATTAAAGATACAATAAAATACTATAAGACAATCTTATAGAAGACCAAGGGGGACATCTGATTCCAGAAGAAAATATTTTTTTAAACTAGTGGTTCTCAAGTTAATGTTTTATTTTTTTAAATAGGATAAAATATAACTTTATATTGTAACTTGAGAACCACTGGTATAAAAATATTTTCCTTTTTAATCGGATGTCCCCCTTGGTCTTCTATGAGATTGCCTTATTATAATAATATTTTATTTTATCTTTAATAATATAGAAATTATTTGAGGTAGCTCGTTTAGCTTTTATATCCTGTATATATATATATATATATATATATATATATATATATATATATATATATATATATATATATATATATATATATATATATATATATATATCCTCGATTTATGAATAGGTTTCTAAATATGCTTGGCTATAATCGTTCAATTTTAGATCGTCACTTCAAAACTACCATATTAAATTTATTTATGTATCTAATTAATTAATCTCAAAAGTTATCAAAAGTTTATGGGTGTTAATCACTTTATTTCTATGGAGCCAATCATCAGTTAGTGTCAGTAGTAGTAGATGTTTATATCTGGTTATAAATGCAATAAGTGGTTATATGAATAATTTCAAAAAGTTTCTATTTACTGGTCAATATTAACTAGAAACTCACATATAACTGAAATGTTTTAACAAATCTAATCTAATTAGCGTTGTCAGTACATATGTATTATTATTTTTTTAGATTCATGAATATGTCACACGGATTTCCTGATATAATAGGAAAAATATATTATAATAATATCATAATTTGTAATATTAATAATTATTGGGCTATTGTTAGGAGGGTCTGATGATTATTTATAGCCCTGGTTAAGTTAAGCAACTATAATATTAATCGTTGTTATTTAACTGACACCGTTTCTACAAGAAAATCAAACTTTGTTTCGAAATAAAATAGGATATTTTTCGTCACTTCTTTAAGTATTCGTGATTATTTAAAAAATAAATACATACCGGGCGTCCTAAGCAAACCTTGACGTAGGCATTTAACATGCATGGGAAAAAAGTTTTTTTTTTACATATAAAAAGTGTCTGGTAGAAAATTAAGCCACGAGATTGAAAATGATAATATTATATTATCTCCTATAGGTTATATAATATTAATTACTTTATTACTACTAAATAAATCGAAAGAAATTATGAAAAAAATCCAAAAAAATAAATAATTGTTTTACTATTATTACGTATCTAATATGAAACATTTTTCAAAAGTCTTCATAGCACATTGGTTAGCATGGCTACCTTTGGAATAATAATAATAAAAAAAAACGTTCGAAGATGGGATTAGAATATCCATTACGATCATTTTTAAATAATTGACAATGATGATTGCAATAATCAAAAAAAAAAAATGTAATAAAAATGTATTATATTTTCTTTCAATATTAATAAAAAAGTAACTGAGATATCTTTGTTTTTACTCCATAAAATTAATAATTGTTACATTTTTACTGTTGAAAACAAGTGAACATGAATAAGTTATACATCTCTGGAAAGCTAAAAAAATCTTGTTTTCAGTGATGTAACTTCCCAATATGGCGTCTATATAAAAATCATAACTGATCTCATATTTCAAAATATAACAGTGATGAAAAAATGTGAGCACCGTTGTTCGAAAGAAAATACAAAAGTGTTCTGAAGAAGTGCAAATCAAACTTCCATATTATTTCATTTTAAGAAGGTATTTGTAAGAATTAAAATTAGAAAAAATAATTTTTGCATTTATTTAGTGACCTATGAATTTTTCGGGACAAAGCAAATACATCATTAAATACATCACTATAATGGCACAACTTTGCCCTAATTTAACCAACTTCGTATCTCGTAATACGAAAAACGGATACCTGTATAGTGTATAGCATACTAAACTATACAGCAGGCAACGTATTCTAGCACGAGTTACAAATACGTATATGAGCGCGTAACGGCGAGTGAGCGGGAACGAGCAAGTGCTTGAATAGCCTTCTGTAACGCGTGTTTCATACTATTTCCTCTGTTTAGGTTTTTATTTACATTATTTTATAATTTTTTTGGCAATTTTCATTAAGGGAAATCTTTGGTGGAAGTAAGTGACAGTGTTTTGTGTTTTTATCTCTCGTTAAGATAGGTATTGGATTCAAATCACATACCCAGATTTTGGTGAATGAGCAAGTTTTAACGTCCCTAGAATCCGATAATAACATTTTTACGATGATGTCCGTGTGCGAGCGCGCGCGCGTTTGTGTATGTGTATATATGTATATGGATGTTGGAAGCACGGTTTCTCAAATACTATAATACTTGCAATATATTTATCTACGGATTCCTCAATCTAACATTAACGGAAAGAGCTGATAAGGTTTTGGTAACAATTGGACAACCGGAAGAGATAGTTTAATTGAAGCCCATAACCGTTTTTAATGAAGAACTATATTAAAATATAATCCAAAACTTTTCAATTGTAGTATTTGAGACTTTTATATCCAGGGGAACAACATATTAGATTTTGACTAAAATTGATAAATCGGAAGTGATACTTTACTTGAAGCTCTGAACAGATTTGCGTTAAAAATATATTATGATATAATCCAAAACTTTTCAAACTTGTTATTTAAGACTTTTGTATTATTGAGAACGACATATTATATTTTTTCTATAATTGATAAACCGGAAGTGGTACTTTACTGGAAGCTCTAAACAGATTTTCTTGAAATCATATGTACAAGGTGTTTAAAAAATAGAGGTCACGGGTTTAAGGGTGGATAATACATCTCAAAACAATAAAAAAGTTCATATAAGCATATATCCGGCAATGCCTAGTTTCAGAGCTATAGCTATTTTAATATTTTATTTCTGCCATATACAACTCAAACTTTTAACATTACAATAAAATCATAGGGATTAAATGCATATCTGCTGATTCGGAAAAAGTGAAATTATTCATGATAAAATTGTGTTTGTAAAACAAAAGACTATTTTCAATTGTTTTCCATTGTAAATGGCTCCTATGATTTTATTGTAATGTTAAGTACGAGTTGTATATGTCAGAAATAAAATATTAAAATCGCTATAGCACTGAAACTAGGCATTTCCGGATATATGTTTTTATGAACTTTTTTTTTGTTTTGAGATATATTATCCACCTTTAAATCCGTGACCTCTGTTTTTTGAACATCCTATCTGCTTTGTACACAGATATGAAATATTAGTATCGTGCGGGCGCTTACCAGACGTCACCTCACGGGCACTCATTGCTGGCGTGGAGAGTGTACCACTGGGGTCAATTTTGTGACATTAAAATTCGAAGTAATTTTTGGCGTCGGTCGGGTTCCAACCCAGGTCCCCAGATTCGCGACCAGACACTCATGCACACGGCCACGAAACCCCAGATACATATGATAATCCGGAAATGGTACTTAGTTTAAGCTCTCAACATATTTTCGAGGAAAAACAATAAAATATATATAATAATTTTAACGGAACAGTAGTGAAATTATTATGTTTAAACGTTGTGTATTTCACATAAATAAAGCATCCATGTTTGTTAACGTTTTGTTACAAAAACATTTTTCTTTCTGACTTGATTTAACCCTGAAGATGATCATTGTATGATCAAAACGTCGGTTTTAAAATCAAAATAAACATCTTTAGATTGCGTTTCGACTAAATTATTCTTCCCTCAACCAACTTCCAATCGATCATCGTTACTCCAATAATAAAATATAATCCAAAATTTCGTATTACAGACTTTTCTATTTATTGGGACAACAAATTAGATTTTGTTTACAAACGATCAACCGGAATTTTACTTAAAGCTCATTGCTATTTTTTTTACTTTTTTACTCTGTCCGTTGCTTAGATAATAAGTATATCTATTGCAGTCATCCCAATACAAAATAAGAAAATATAATCAAATTAAGCTCCTTTTAACTGTAATACGCGTGCTCGTGCTGACATTCTAATTCGGAAACAGAAAAATATATTAACAGAACAAAGTTAAAATATTGTATTTTATAAAAAGATCTTTGCACGCTGTTCGCAAGGGGGCTTTAGCAATACATCTAATTATTCTTTTTTGGGCAAAAAACACAACTCTGGTGAACGCTGATAAACCGCATAAACAGATTCTCTTAGATAAAACAAAGCCAACTACTTGTGCATGATAAAACATCAGTAGTTGTGCTTCATTTAAAATAAAAATTAAATATTTCATAGGAAAAGATTCTGTTCATCACAGAAACAAGGTGATCCGTGATCATAATGTGGCTGTCAAATAAAATTTTCATTCATATGTATTCCCAGAAATTTTGTTCGGGATACTCTTGTGACAGGATTATCATTTATAGTTTTCGATAATTCAGGGCCGATATTTCAATCTAACATAAATAAAATAAATAAATATATCATCACGACATATTATCCATTGCTGGATGTGCCATTCAGCATTGTACACAGATATCGGTAATGATGAATATTTTTCTACCGTGCGGGCGCTTATCAGACATCACCTCACGCGTACTCATTTCTGGCTTGCAGAGTACACCACAGGGGTCAATTTGTACCATTTAAAATTTGAAAGAATTGTTGGTGTTGGTAGGATTCGAACCCAAGTCCCTAGATTCGCGACTAGACATTCAGGCACAACAACTTCCTAATAATTTTTATTTACCTAATAACCATTTTTTGCGTATTTCAATGTTCAAACAAGTTATTAGGTACTTACCTCATAAATTGTTTATTAGCTAACATATAATTTGAACGAAACTTGCAGTACCTAATAAATTCATTAGCTACCTAATGAAATGGAAATATCTTTTTATGAAATTAATTATATATTGAAAGAGGAATAATTTGAAGTAATTGAAAATATTAATCTCATACGAAAAATTTATATTGTACGAAACAGACCTAATAATTTAAATATTTGGATAAGTAGTGAAAAATTTTTACAAACATTTCGGCTTTGAAAAGCTAATGTACTCGTATAATAGTAGAATATACGGGCCCAACCCCAAATGTATTCGTACCCTCTGAAATAAATATATTAACAGCAATAAAAAATATTTTTTATGTTACAATAGTTAAGACTATATTTGGGCATTTTTTTATTTTATGTATTAATAAAGTATTGGATTTATATACAATGTTATTAACTAAATTTCTATTTTAAACAATAATCTACGGGCAAATATAAGAAAAAAGGCAAGTCTCAAAATTTTTCGTTCTAACAGTAAATAATACAATATTTATGTTAATATTATCTATAAAACTGAGGATAAAGGTAACTGACAATATACTTAGTTAATTGCCATCTTAAATTTAATTACTTTAATAAAAATTATTTGCGAATTATTAAAGACGAAAACATATGTCACATGCAGACAATGGTTTATTTGCAAGTAAATTAAACCTAAGAAATTTTATTATTAGCAATGTATTCAAGTTCTATACACTTTGCAAATAATTTTACTAAAAAAATAAAATTTAATATATTAATTAATTGAATATATTGTCAGTTTCATTTACCTTTAGTTGTATAAATAATACTAACATAAATATTATCCAGTACACTTTATTAATACATAAAATAAAAAAATGCCCAAATATAGTCTTAACTATTGTAATCTAAAAATTTATTTCTTCTTGCTGTTAATATTTTTTTTTCAGGGGGTACGAATACATTTGGGGTTGGGCTCATATATGTATTTTAGATATTATAGAAAATTGTATAAAATATTCAAAATTTCAAACTGTGCTGCAAAAACATGATTTTTCAATTTTGTCATTTTAAAAATTCATGTCTCTCGTCGTTACTCCGATTATTACTAAGGGTAAGATTTTCGCTACGGGGAGGTTTTATATTACTATTACAGTATGTCCCCGGATTGAGTTTACAAGAGGGAAAATATCTTCATTTTTGATTTTACAAATGTTATAGGAATATTTTATTTTTTTTGCTTGACTTGAAACACTTCTATCATTTACACCTTTAATTAAAAATATTTCAATTAGATTTTTTATTATCTCCATATTCGAAATTAGGAAAGTGTCTTCGATATATGGCGTGCTTAACCCACTTGCAACCTGTCATGTGTCATGTTTAATCTGACATGTGTCGTTATCTTTCATATCGTTAAAGTAATATCGCAAAACTCATTTTTATTGCAATATTTGTATGTAGTGGAAAGTATTGACAATATTATTACAATAAAATGCTAACGTTAGAACAGAAAAAATATTACAATGTTATGGTCCAATTTCATGGCCCCCAAGGAGCCCAGATTTGACAATTGCAGATTTTTATTGGTGGGGACATTTAAAATCAACTAGAGTGTGCAGAAAACTTACCCAATGATGCAGAGGTGTTAAATAATCGCATAAGAGGTATTATATCCGTCTTAACAGTTCAGGACATCCAAAGTAGCTTTCAAGAGCTACGTTGGATTGAATGATGTAGTGACGAAGGTGGAGCGTTTATAGAAAAAAAAAAAAAATTATTTTTGTTTGAATGATTTAATAAAAAAAAATCCTATATTTTTTTTTTGATTATTAACCCACCCCAAATTATTATTGTAAATTCAATTACAGATTAGTTTCTTTAAAGTCTAGCAAAAAAAGTTCTTCCGGTAACATTTTTTTGTAAAATCAAAAATATGGATTTTTTCCCTTTTGTAAACTCAATCCGGGGACATTCTGTATATTAAAAATACAGTTATTTAAATGCGAAGAAGTAATAGCACTTGAATTAATATTAACAGAAGCAGATGACTGTGCTTCAGGAGATATAAATGTATTCTGCTGAGATTCACATATAGCTACGGTTTGTGAGGTTGTTGGAGACACGATTTCTCAAATTCTATAAGACTAAAGACCTGTATAACTACGGATTTCTCAATCTAACAATAATGAGAAGAGTTGAATAGGTTCTGGTAACAATTGGACCACCGGAAGTGGTAGTTTCTAAAAAAAAAAATTTCTAAATATTATTTTTTGAAAAATTGTTACTACAAATATTAAAGATAATTAAATTCTCAATCTGCCACATTTTTTTTTTTATTATATCTCGTATAGGTTTGGAGATATAGTATATAATAATATAGAATAATCTGTTGTAATAAATCTCGTTGCCCGAAAAACAGTTGCGATATTCTAATTTTTGTAATTGACAAATAAATGCAAAATGTCAGTGTCAGATTTTTCTGGAAGGTATGAGTACATTTAATATATATTATTATTATATTGGATTTGAAAAATCATAATGTTTCGGATGAAAACTTATGATACTTGACACCTATGTATATTACTAGCTCTCATTCTGACACGGGCCCCCATATCTGCTTGCCAAGGCCAACAAAGTTACATAACTGCTCGCGCCCTATGCAACATAAAATGAAAATGGCGAGAGGTATTGTGCTGGCCACAACAGATTTTTTCGTAAGAGCTCGTAATCTCTTATATTCAGAATTATAAAATTCAAATTTATTTTTTATGTACAGTTTACGGTAATGCTCTTTGAGTTTAATATTCCTAATAATCGATCGCGTAAACCAAGGAGGAAAGTTAGTTGAAGGTTTGTTGCAGGCTTTCGGTACGGTTTGGTCAAAGATGTCATAAATAATTTGATAAAATTTATTAAACGCATCGTTTACGTTATCAAAATTATTTAATATTTCCCATTTAGTAACTGAAAGTAGGTTATATAGAAGAGGAAAGTTAGCAGATTTGAAATTATAAGTAGGAGAAGAATTAAATGAAGAATTGTTAGATTTAAGATTTATAGGACAGGAGAGATGATTGTCAAGAGCAGGGTGATTTGTGTCCTCCACAACAACAGGATCAGGAGAGTGCGAGACGTTACAAAAAGTGTTAGATACAACTACATCCAGAATTCTAGCGTTAGAGTTGGTTACAGAATTATACTGATGCCCATTTAAAGTTTAAATTTTTTTTGAACCTACGTGACAAATGACAGCTAGAATTATCTTCATCAGCATTGACAAGATTTGTTATTGTAATGTCTCCAAGAATAATAAAATGATTGTCAATGGAAGATAAGAAAGTTTCTAAAGTGTCAAGTAAATATTCTAAGTGAGTTAAAGTAACAGGAAAAGGACAGTAAAAGACACTAATAAAGATACAGTTGGTAGGAGAGAGAAATTTTTTTATACATAAGATATCGGTAGAAGGTGAGGGATGAAGATTAATATTAACAAAAGTAGATTTAAATTTAGAGTTAACAGCACAAAGCACACCCCCCACCAGTTTTTTTAGCAGTTATAACTTTATTTCTATCGTGACGATATACATCGTATGCCGACGATAGAATTTCAGAATTGGTTACGGCGGATGTTAGTCAAGATTCACTTATTGCAATTATGTCATAGTCCAAGGCACTACAATTGTTATAAAAACATTCTAATTTAGTGTTAAGACCTCTGACATTCTGGTAAAAAATATTCATAAGATTGAATATACTATATACAACTGTACACTACAAATTTAAACCAACTATATAAGATCGCACGGGCAACTTCAGACAGCTCAAAGCAAGTTTACCAAATAACAAAATAAAGACGACGGATAAAACTAAAACTAACAGAGAAAAACAATCAGTCAAATACAGTAAACAGTGGACAATGTCGCTCCAGAAAAATAAAAAAGCGATATATTCATAACATTTAACAGAGTAAGACAAAAAAAAAGTTAGAGTTCATCGATATTAGTAGCCAGAGACAATTTCTTAATAGTACCATCACCACATTTTGCGAAAATATTGCCGTCATGAGTCCAGACACTTTTATTACTAAGTTGTTTGCATGCAGCTTTATACAAATTATGCCAGGGCTTGGTGAGATCTTCAGTTATTACGATACCGGTACCTCTAAGTTTACTTCTGTTTTGTAGGAATAATTGACGCGTTTTATAAGAGGCAAATTTAATAATAATATCACGAGGTCTGGGAGGTAAAGCACTAGAAACACTTGAACTTTTCGTGGGGGGTTTGCCGACACGATGACATCTGTCGATGGATTCAGGGGTAACACCAATACCCAGTTTGGATTTAGCAATGTCACGCACCTTAGATTCTGGATCCTCGGAAGATTCTTCAGGAATACCGAAGATGCGGACACAATTCCTTCTGGAATATTGTTCCAGTCTGTCGATCGCCTCCTCCAGATGTTGATTTTTGTATGTAAGTTCTTCGATGATTTTTTCGTAGTGCTTTTTCTGCTCCTCAAATCGCTGGTCCAGCCGAGCAAATAATTTGTCAGCCAGTTTATTGATGAAAGATTCATCGTTAAACAACTTAGATGCCTCGGTTTCAATGGCACTAGCGTTTGTACTACGCGTCGACATTTTCCGAAGATAATTTTTTAAAAAAAATCACAAAATTTTAGAAAAATGCAAAAAAATACGGAGCAACAAAAAAATCTGCTTACTCGTGTCGAAACAACATAGTACATATACTTATATGTACTTAACAATACAATTACAATTACTTAACAATAGTGTTAGTTATTTTTAGTATCTTCATCTAATTATTTATCTTTTAATAAACTTTTATTTTAATTATTAATAGTAATTTTTACACTTCACCCATATAAATAAACGTTACAATTGGTATCAAGTGTGGGTTTGTTAAAAATCTCGAACATTAAAAGAAGAAATAATGGAAAATTCTAGAACATTAAGGCGAGACACTTTCCTGTAAAGATTCACTGTAAACAACACCTTACTATTTTAACGATTGTGCTTGTATTTTTGAATTTAACTAATTTATATTTTTTACACAGATTGTGGATAGTGTTAGGAAAGGGGGTATAAAACTATAATTTCGAAATAACTAATAGTGTTGTCCAAAAAAAAATCTAAATTGTTCAAATTTACACATTATTTAAGTTCGACTTCGCAATAATTCTAGTTTAAAATTTAAGATTTTGCTTCAATAGCCCCAAAAACAATAAAATCAATAAACGAATTCTTTAAAAAAAAATGAATTTTGTTTGTAAATAGTACTGTAATAATTAATTTAGAAATGCATGATTTACTATTTATTTTTCTCTCGAGATGTCACTAGTAGAACTTTGCTTGAAGAGGAATTATTAGTCTCGCCCTGGTCCCACCTACTGTCCCACTATAGGGAGGGTAAAGGGGTTTGAGGGTTGATGTAGTGACCCTGACGGCTTTATTCATTTGTTTTGAAACAGTTCAAAGATTCGGATCGGCAAGAGTTAGCAAAGTGTGTTTGAGAAATTATGGCGAAAGGTGACCGAACAGCTCGACATCCACGATTATCACAAGCGCGAAAATCAATGAAAACTAAATTACGTCGTGCACGCCCAAAAATATGTTCTAATAAGAACAAAGAATATAGAACTGTTGTTTCAAATTTGGTTTCTAAAGAAAATAATGACAGAAGTTCTGTGGATATTGTAGAAACCGATAAAAAATCCATCGTATCGCAAGAAATAAAAATACGTTATATAATATATGTGTTAATTTTTTTTCTTTACCTAAAGTGTACATTTTTAGTACCAATGAATTCGCAACAATAACAAATTAAATTACCTAATTTTATAACATTATTACATTAAATAACAATTGTCTTTAAATTTTTGTGCATAAATATAGTAAACACCTCTATATGCATCTAAGCACGTATGAAAATTTATAATTTTTTAAAGTATTATTTGATATTTATTATTAACTGACATTTTTTCCAATCAACATTATGTTCGATAAAAATTAAGAGTAGTTATAACATTAAGTTTTCTATTATTTTAAGAAAATAAAAAATAAGTTGTAAAATAATTATTATATTATACAATTTGCAGAACATTATCATATTGTTGTTATGATATTTTTCTAAGTAGACGACAGATTTTTACACTGAGGAAAACGATAAATTTACTTATAAAATTTAATGGAAAATTCAAATACAGAAATTTCATTTGATAATAATATATTAATTTTAATTAATAATAGATCTTCATGTATTCATTTTTTTTTAAGTATTGATACTTATTAAGAAAATATCAATACTGTTAAGAATAAAGTCTTTTGTAATACATATCAAAATATTTCAACTATTTATGTTCTAGTATAGATAAGTTGTGTATTTGCCCGAAATTGCTTATTAATCAATGAGCTAGATATTTACTGGTTCTTGTTTGATGAAATATCAAGTTTCGAGACAGTGTGACATTCATGCTATGCGCACCATAGATTAAGGAAAATATATAGTAGAAGATTGGGTATCTCCCTTATAAACCGTGATAACAAGTTTATTGCCATCTATGAAAAGGTCAGAGAATTAAATTTGACAGCCGACAAGGTGGCGGGAAATATAAATTCATTTCGAATTGTTCTAAACTTTAAATTTTATTTCTTCATAATGTAATTAATAAAAAATCTATCGAAAATAGATAATTTATTAAATACCTTATCAAGAAATGTGAAATATATCTTGCACTATAAAAAATAATTAATATGTTAATGTCTTTATTTAAAAATGTATTCATTACACTATTTAAATCAAATAAATAATTACAAATCTCAAACTACGCTGCAACAACTACTAAAATTTAAGCTTATACTACCCAAGGAACCAAAAATTTGAAATATTATTATTACAAGACATATATTTTTATTTCAAAAAAGGGATGTTAATTTAAATGTCTGCCAGAAATGCACTGTTTCTTTAACTCGTCATCGATGTTCGTTCACTGTTTAACTAATTATCCTATTTTACACTCTTTTTTTTATGAAAACTGGCAACACCATACTATTCCAACATTCACTGATGAATCTTATGAAGCTTTATGTCATTTTGCCAAAGAATCGTGATATCTTGCTGGTCTCTTACAACCAAACTTCTAAGAGCACCGCCAAGATGTACATTCTCCTAGTCCACTTATACACACCATTTCTTCTACTCGGCACTATCAACTTCTTCTGCAGGAATGTCTCGTCACTACACAGAAGTTACAAATATTTCATGTGATCTTTTTCTGAAACATTGTTAATTTGTCATTAAGTTTTTATATCACCCCCCGTATAATAATGCTAATATGAAAGATAATATACTTACCGAAAATATATTGTATGATAAAGTATTGTATTGCTATAAAGATACCAATTCACAAATAATAGTTTTAAATGTCAAAGTATTTCGAACGATGTAATAGAGAATTGTGGGAAATTTACAGCAGTTCTCAAACATTTTGTTACCTTTTTATAGTATTTAGACATTAAAGTTTGAGAATCACTGTAAAAACTGTACTACTTATGACATCTATGAAAGGGTCAGGAAGTATTTCCAAACGCTACTAGATTGAAACTTGTTATCACGTTTCTGTATTCAGTTTCACCCCCCTGATGCGCACTCCATACAGCGACCGAGACTATTCAAATAGTTGTTGGCGCGACCGTAATTTCGCCACTATCGCTTTAAATAGTTATGCGCCGCACCGCCAATGGCGCTGATAAACAAAACAAAGTTTTCAAAATGGTGACAAATGTCAATCACTCATGTTTTTACTCTTGAAGTGCCAGCATTGGTTTCTCTGTGTGTTCCTGTTTGCGATTCAGTTTTGTTGTTTATGTACTTTTGTTGTTTGTTTAGTGCTTTTCGTTGTTTGTTAAATTCTTTTTGTTGTTTGTTAAATACTTTATGTTGTTCTTCCTTTTGTTCGTGAACGATCTGAGTCGTGAATCATGGCAATGCCAAAGAAAAGCAAATGTTGTGTGCCGAATTGTGACAAGTTGGAACTTAAAACACATCGTTTTCCTATTTATTACGAAGAAGTCTACATTATTTGGCTGGAACGTATTGGATTCAAAAAGTTGTTCGATATAGAAAGCACGAAAAATATGTATACATAAATCAAACGATGTTGTAACACAAAATGCTATGAATTATTTTAGAAAAAAAAGGTATAACAAATAAATCAAATAGATAGTTTTCAATTTGTGTCCTTTTTTCCCCTTAATGAAATTCCATTAAAATTAAATAATAATACTAAATCCATGTTTCATTCACAAAACTTTAGTTCTCGGCGCGTGCACAAAGCGCGTTAGTTGTACATCTAATTTGTTTGCGTTTCTTCATAGAGTGCGCCTTCTATAGGTCAGTATCTCTATTTTCTATGGTGACATTGAACCCACGTTGTTCAATGAATACTGTTGACCTACTACCTGCTTATTTGCTATGAAGTACCCGCCTAAATCTTCTTGCACGCCTATTTTACGGAGATGGGGAAGTTTTCCCGTCCAGCCTACTTGCTACTTCCCCCTTTACACTTGCAAAACCGTAGATGGTCAAAGATTGCAAGTGTCTCGCCTTAAAAGAAGAATTAACAGAAAATTCCAGAACCCTAAAAGAAGAATTAATGGAACGTTCTAGAACACTAAAACAATTGTTAGAAAAAAATTCTAGAAGTTTAGAACAAAAATTAGAGGAGAATTCTAGAAAAACTGGACGAAGATGAAGAAATTGAAAGATGAGCATGACAAGAAAATTGAAGAATTACAAGAACAGGAGGGCTTTGACCAACTAAGCAAGCGGTTGGATATGCGATATGGCATGGTTTAGTTTAAAAATCAGTTTGTCATCATGAACAGTTTTAGAAAAACAATAGCCCATAAGTCGGTATTGGAAGAACGCACAAAATATTCATTCATTTTTAACAAATAGTCACATTCTTTATTTTTTATAGAATTTCGAAAATATAGATAAACATAATTAGAAACAATTTAAAATATGTAGACGGAATGAAAATTTCTGAATTAAATTCGTGCTTCCTTGTACCTTCCTGTACTACTACCCTTTGTATTCTGGATATATTTCTCAATTTCAAATTGTCCCAAAAGTATCACAGGGGTATCATACCCTACATAAAAATAAATTGATTTTACTGTTAATGCGCTCGCTTGTATATTTGTAAATTGTGTGTGATACACCCCGGCGCACTAATCACACGTTACGAAACGTAAGAATTTTATACGTTGCTGAAATTACAGTGAAATCCGCTTATAACGACACCGCTTACAACGACAATCTGGTTATAAGAACGGAATTGTAAGTACTTGTTTGAACTCCCATATACGTTAATGTAAAAAATTCTGATATAACGACTTCATTCATAACGACGAATCCGAATATAACGACGGAAATTTGTCGATCAATATTTTTTCCGTCTGTTATAACGACCGTTATGCGCGCTTGTTCTAATGAAGAACGGGGAATCACCGGTCTCTGTTTACATTTCTGTGCGTATGTAGTCGAACATTCACTTGTTTTAAAAAGTTATGTTTTCTGCCACCAAATTGTACCTCGATTTTACAACCAATGGACGAGGGTGTGATTCTCTCGGTAAAGGCACATTATCGCAAAATGCAAATTTTACAAACCATCAAGAACCTAGAGTTGGGGAAAGAAAATAACATAATTCTCTTGGATGCCATTCTTATGATATCTGAGACATGGAAGAAAGTAACGCCTAAAACAATTGCAAGTTATTATCGGCATGCTGGGTTTATTCGAAAAATGAATGCAGGTTCAACAGAAGATGAAAACGTCGACAATGATGATGATTATGGCCATGAAGACAACATTCGTAATTAATGTAATGAGTACAGAGATAACTAATATAGAATTGTTGGAATTTGTTAACATTGATAGAGAAGTAGAGACCTGGAGTAATTTAAGTGTTGAAGATATAGTGCAAAGCATGGAACATAATGATACGTACTAGTAAATGAAAATGATGAAGGCGACACTGATTTTCAAATTCCTTCATGTGCGGAAGCCCTTGAAGAGGTTTCCGTATTAAAAAAAATATTATGGGTGAAAATTTAGATACACAGCTGTTAGATAGTATTTCTAAGCTTGATTGTAAACTCGAGCGCATTTATTATGAAATGCAAAAAACAAAGCAAAATTACAGATTATTTTTCTAGTACTGTTATAGTTTTATAAATATGTAATTATTTAATTTATCTACGTATAAGAAACTTTTATTTAAATAAAATATACTTAAATTGATTCTATACTTTATTACAGTATTTATTTTACTTGCATTGATTATAACGTCCTCCGGCTATAACGACGAGATTTTTGTGTTCCCTTCGATGTCGTTATAAACGGATTTTACTGTATATTTATTAATTTATTATGCTATGATAAGTACCCATGCCATACGAAAAGGAAGGCACACTTTTGTAGAATTACATGAACGATAAACGAAGTTTTGCAATGAGTTGAATGAAAAAGCCAGATAGAAAAACCATTTACTGTTATGAAACCTGCCATAAATTGAAATGTGTGATTATTTTATATCATTAGTGATATTGAAGATACTGAAAGTGAAAAGCAAAAGAGAATATGGGTTGTATAGAATGTATTCAATAGAGGTTGTTGTAAAAAATGTTTTTTTTTGTTTTGTCTAAAAGATTTGAGTTTAAATTTGGGATGAAGCAATCAATATGTTTTTTCTATTTCGGTGTTCTTATGTTTCTATAAACGCACTGTTTTGTACTTCAAACACGACGTTTAGAAGATCTATAAGCGTACTATTTTTGGCGCCTTTCATGTTCTAGAGTTGGTAGTCATGCTTTCATAACTGACAGATGACAGGTAACCTCAAAATGGTAAGTTGTTGATAATATTTCAACATATTACTTTTAATTATGGATTTTTATACCTTCTTTAGGTGATAGGACTAGAAAGAAATATAATATTAATTTCACAACCAGAATCAGACCTTGAATCATAAATACAATACACCTTGCAATACACTAATTAATCAATAGTTGACAAAATATGAAATTTCAATTGTTAGCGAGAAACGTTACCAACATAAACATAACTAACAAAAAAATACCTAGTCATAATTTGACGTCGCAATTTAAATAAATTTAATCGTAAAATTACCTCAATAGAAAAAATAGTATAAAAAACACGTATCATAAGGCCTGTTGACGCACTCGTCCTTTGTAAAACTCGCCTAGCGGCTCGTTTTCCAAACTTGGACTCGTACGTTAACAGATTGCCTTATGATACTTGTGTTTTAATGTACTATTATACACGTATTTCTTCCTTTATTTTATTTATTCCACTAGTTACAGATAAGAAAATAAAAAAGATCTAAGAAGGTGCTTTACACTTCACCGTACTAACACTAACTACGCAAAAATTGCCTACCTAACTAACGCAGGGTTAATATAATCCTCTTGAAAATATATATTTTCGGCAGTGGTCACGTTATAATTTTACAACACTTCTTGTATTCATGATTTAAAAAAAATAATTAACTAATAATTTCATCAAGCTTTATTTTGCGGTTAATACCATATTATTTGACGGCTATTATTGGAGAAAAAGATAAAAGTATCTGACATATGGTGAGAGATTTGGGAAATTACTTTTTATCATTTGTTGGTGTAGTGAAATAAATGTTTGTTGTTGTTTAACGGCACGGAGCTACTATGTGACAAAATAAATGTTTATTTTTGATATAAATGATATTTTGCACTAAATCGTTTCGATGTTTACACTTTAAAGTAAAAACAGCAAATGATATCACTATGTTGATAGATAAAGTGGCGGCCATATGGGAAATTTTGTTATCGGCCGACCTGCCATCCACAATTCATTTTTTTCTCCTACAGTTCAGTTTATTTTGAAATATTTGTAAATTGTCTATCACACCCTTAGTTAAGAAAACCTCATATAATATAATTGTATTTGTCACAACAATAAATCTGTATCACGTTCGGGAATTTTATCGCCGGTAAATTGATTGCTGGTTAATTGATTGCCGGTAAATTGACCGCGTGGAAAATTGATTACAAGGAAATTTAATTGCGAGTAAATTTATCGGGGGAAAATTGATCGCCAAAAAATTGATCGATAGGATATTTATACATATAAAAAATATTGTTTGTAACAAATCAATTGAGATAAAATTTACAAATAACGCCCAAAAGTTACGCTTGGTAAATTTGGGCTCAGTTTTGTGCGTTACGCTAGGTTATTGTTGTGATATTTGCACAAATGTTACGCTTAGAGAATTCTGTCCGAGTTTTGTACGTTACGTTAGGTTATTGTTGTTATATTTACAACACACAACCACACTGCGCTCTCTGTGTCGGACGCTAAATACAACCTAAAATTTATTCATTCCAGAAGTGTATTTATAAATTTTGTTGTCATTCATGTTCGTCACGATGAACTTCTGCAATATTACTTTAGGTTTAAATTTTCCTAGTAACCAATTTTCTGGTGTTACGAAGTCATCTTTTTTCCTCCACAGTAAGTCAATCAGTCTTCCCCATTGGCCACGGCGAGTATCCAGTACAGCCCTCCCAGCAAGCCAAGTCTTCAGGCGTCGTACATCGGTCAGTAGTGAGTTCTGAGAAAAATCCGAACTAAAATCAGTGTTTTCAGTTAAATACCTACGTATCTCAAGCCTCACCTGACAGCACTAATAAGTCTAATGCTTACCAAAGTGCCCACGCACTACCCCCATTCAAATAATATTTTGTGTATACTTATACTTATATAATAAGTGATAATTTGGTGAGAGTTTAATAAAGTATTATTGCTCATTATTGTTGTAGTAATTGTTTTCACACAAATATAATTCATAATCTAGTTTAAATGTTATAAAATGGATGCATAGGTACAGTAAAAAGAATTTTTTTATGGTAAAATTATGCTACAGAGTATCAGGACTATTGCAAAATAAATTAACAGCGTATTGCTGAGATCATTTTGAGTAAAATATGTCATATGAACATAGGTGCTATTCCTTTTAGTTACGAATTTACAAGGGATCAAAGTTTTATAAATAGCAACAAGATATATACATATATATATATCTATATCATTAAATTTTTAAGCAAAAGAACCAAATAATGAAGTGAAATATATAGAGCTATGTGAACAGAAGAATGGGAATGATTATGTTGCCGCGTTTGATTTTCTCGGAAAGGATTCCATCCGGTATTGCAATGAGGTTCCAGTAGAAAAGCGCGTTTTCAAGATTCTACAGCTGTTCATGGAGAATAAAGCCCCAAGTGACGATCTATATGACCGCTTGAACACACAAATTATGAACAAACATCTGAACGAATTGATGGATGTTCTCACCGCCATGGTGTTCCGTACGCTTTGTGGACGTTAGAGAGAAGAACTCAAACGGACCATCGATTGTCACTTCTTTAAGACTTCTAAATGCACTAAGGGTAATAGATGCAGATTTAGGGACGAAACAATCTCAAGGACGGGTAGTGTGGCGTGCACGCTACCGACGCCATTGAACGAAGTCTTAAGATTGTAACTGGTTTTTTTTTTTCGATTGATAACATAGGCATCCAGTCAGTCTATCTTGTGTCGTGGTGCTCCGTAAAAATGTTTTAATTCTTTTATGAGTAGAGTAGAAAAAAGCGTTCACATTCCGTAGTAGTCATAGGTATTGTACAAATTTTACAGTATGTAACTGCGTAATTTTTACATCGGGAGTTGGTCTTCCTATATTTTTAATTTGAAGTATTTCCTCGAAATTTATTTTCGTTATTGAATGAGTACTAGATGATTATAACAAATAAGCAAACAAAAACAGATTACCTCGGAAAATGCCGGACACACTCGGAAATTTTTGTTTAACTTGGGCACTGCACGTAACACTGTCCCATTCGCCCATTCTGGCCTATTGCAGTCTTAGACCAGGAATAGAGGGGAGACAGGGTACGTTATGTATTTCGCCGTAAGAAGACTTTCCAAATCATCTTAGCGACTTTCGACCTTATTGCAACGCCAGAATCAGCTGAATCGGTATAGTCGGCCAGATGTGTTACATACGTATGCAGTCGGACGAATAAGTTTTCAATGTTAACAAGCGTGGTGTCACCCACCGTTTTTGGCACCATTTTGTCTTCTGGCGTCCTCGCATTCATACGCGTTTATTTTGTAAGTCAAGTAATTGTTTAGATTTGGTCAACTGTAATACAGGGTGGAAACGAACTTAATGTCATAAATTTAAGGGTGAGCAGTATGACATGTGTAGATTATGAAACAGAAAGAATTTTTTTAAAATTCGCATATTTAAGGGTAGTTTTTATTAAACTAACATTTTTGGTACCACTGGACCACTGGCAACGCATTTGAATTATTTTATCTATTACACAATTATTTTCGCCAAAAATGGTGTTTAATTTAATTATTAAGAATAATATCTTATACAACTAATTTTGAATGTATTTTTGATAACCATATTTTTAATGAAATATTAATTAAAACAGCAGTAAAAAAATGTTTCCTTAAGAAAAGTCCAAATTTCGTTTTTCGAATTTTAAAAAAATTCTTTCACTTTCGTAATCTGCACATGTCATACTACTCACCCTTAAATTTATGACATTAAGTTTGTTTCCACCCTGTATAAGAGTATTTAACTGGGCGACTACACTGATTCAGCTGATTCTGGCGTTGCAATAAGGTTCAAAATCGCTCAGATGATTTTGAAACGTACGCGTGACTATGTCCTGTCTCCCCTCTATACCTGGTCTAAGATTGCAGTCATATACAGCTTCGCTGCTATTGGTCAAAATTGTAAAAAGTAGTGGGAGATCGGGGCTCAAGTATTTGTGCCCTAGCTACTAGCGTCTCGGTTCGAGTACGGTGTACACATCATAAGGTATATAGACCATCAAGCTGCCCGCGGTGTGGCGAGGATTGCATAATAATGATAGCAAATAAATAATAATTAAAATATTTTTAAAATGTTATGAGCAAATACTCACGTACTTATTTTTTTATTCTCTTTTTATTTGGTAGGGTTGCATCGCTGTGTCCTATAGCACAAGCTGCCACTGGTCAAAACAACTGGTAGACATTCCGGATTAATATTGTAATGTATTAACAACGCTGGGCAAATTACTTTCAAAATGTAATTAAGTACAATTACTTTAATAAAATGTAATTAAATTATTATAAAAATTAATTATTGTTAGAGAAAAAGTGTGTAAATTACTAATTACTTTTGAATTGTAATTGAAATTTATTTACTTTTTCAATTACAAAAAATATATTTGAATTGATGGGAAACATCATCACTTGCGATGAAACCTGGATATTCCAATACGATGTTGAAATTAAGCGACAATCGATGCACTGGAAAACTCCTGCATCACCAAGAATGAAAAAAGCAAGGATGTCGAAATCAAGATTTAAAGCCATGCTAATCGTTTTTTTCGACATCAACGGCATCGTGATGACTGAATGGGTTCCCTAGGGTCAAACTGTAAACCAAACTGACTATTTGAAAGTTTTGGCAACACTGCGAGAACGAGTTCGTAGAAACGGCCGGAGTTGTGGATAAACAAGTCGTGGATTTTGCAGCAGGACAACGCACCTGCCCATAACACGCTGTCTGTGAAGCGTTATTTAGCCGCTAGAGGCACTCTAGTGCTCGAACACGCGCCGTACTCGCCTGATTTAGCACCCTGTGACTTTTTTCTGTTTCCGAATATCAAGTCTGCCTTAAAAGGAACCCGGTTCGAGTCTATGGAAGAGGTGAAGCGAAAATCGGCGGAGCTCCTAAACGCTCTTACAAAAGAAGACTTCCAACATTGCTTTGATCAATGGAAAAAACGAATGGAACGGTGTGTGGCGAGGGAAGGGGAGTACATTGAAGGGGAGCATTCGATTATAAAATAATTTTTAAAATAAAACTCTTTTTCATAAGCAGTCTCATTATTTAATAGTCAGACCTCGTATATATCACAGACCAAGGGTTAACAATCATTTATGCTTTTGTGGTAGTTAGAATTCTAAGTATTGAGAGTAGAAAAATATATATATATATATATATATATATATATATATATATAAAAAAATATTATAAATTACTGCCCAGCTCAGTTTATTAATATGCCTGATGTAAATTGTCTAAAAGGTTATGAATTTATATAAATGGTACTGCACTATAGTTTATATATCTAGATATGAATTTTTAATTCCTCTCATATTTTATTGCAAAATATTATTAACTGTAGGTTTTCGTGCATAAATGTAATTCCGAACCATTCGGACACAGTGATATTTTTTTGTTTATTAGTTTTGCATTGTGAGAATCGAAACTTGTCAACAATAAATAAGTTCATAGTAATGTTAAGTAACATAAAACGTATAATGGACATTTTAAGCAAATAACAATTTAATACTTTTCTTTTGTGTTCTCCTTGATATATTTTGCTATAAATTATGTACTTATGTTAACATTCTATTTTATTTCAGGTTATGTTAAAACAACATCTCTCAACATGTTTGCTGTGCCTGAATTGTTTATTTTTACCTTTATATGGTAAGTAATATACATATGTATATAAATGATTAATGATGGAATGTACAATATGCTCATGAGTAAAAAAATTGATGTACGTTTAAAATTAATTGGGCATCTGCTTGTATGCACTTTATATATAACCAAATGGAAAAGATATTTTGCGTACGCTTTTGGAGTAGGCGAGTAGTAACACTACATAAGTAATCCTCAAAGTTCTATTCTTCTATTTTCCGAATTAGTCCATTAAAACACAATAAAAAATATGTGCATTGCTACTATTGCAAGGATCAACGAATCAATAAAATGACGGATGTTTGACATATATGTTTTTAATTATAGTCTTGCATGTCCCATGTAAGCAATTAATTTAATTTGGAATAGCAGAGTAAATAAAATAACACGTTCAGAAAATCAATTTATTGGATTCAAATGCTAAGTTATTCGCCTGCGGCTCGTCATAAAAATTGTCTAGGTACTTCATCTAGTAATAGAGTACATATTAATTTTTAATTCGTATTCTGTGTAAAAATATTTGCCAAAATTTGCCAGATATGTATTTCTTGTATACAGGGTGGTTTTGAACTTAATGTCATAAATTTAAGGGTAAGTAGTATGACATGTGTAGATTACAAAACAGAAAGATTTTTTTTTAAATTCGAAAAAAGAAAATTCGACTTTTCTTAAGGAAACTTTTTTTTACTGCTGTTTTAATTAATATTTCATTAAACATATGGTTATCAAAAATACATTCAAAATTAGTTGTATAGGTATTATTCTTAATAATTAAATTAAATAGCATTTTAAACGACAATAATTGTGTAATAGATAAAATAATGCAAATGCGTTGCCAGTGGTCCAGTGGTACCAAAAATGTTAGTTTCATGAAAACTACCCTCAAATATGCGAATTTTTAAAAAGTTCTTTCTGTTCCGTAATCTACACATGTCATACTACTTACCCTTAAATTACATTAAGTTCAAAACCATCCTGTATACACATATTTACATAAAATTATATATGTATATTTTAGAGTACTCGTCTTGTGCTTTGTGCATTGTGTTCTATTATTCAAGTGCATTGCGCATAAATGTAGCCTTACATCCTTTGTACATAAATAACTATGTATTATTAATAGGGGTAGGACTTAGAACTGGGTATTTACTTCAAAGGGGAAAACCCACCCACCCGGACCAAATGGAATACGGGTCGGAGTCGATTCTTCACCCATAAGACCCGTAAAACTTGACGTTATGTGTGACATAACTTTTATTTTAATACATACTACATTCCATTATAGTTGATGTTTTTTTTTGCTATGTTTCATAAACTGGATAATTTGGATAACTTTTACGCAGGGTGAAGTTGGAAGCTGTCAAATACGTATTACGAGTGATACGGTTATTATGGTTCTAACGGGTCTTACGAGTATTATGGGTCTTTTGGGTGAAGAATCAACACCGACCCATATTCACTGAAATACGAGTGAGTGTTCGGGTGGTGTTTCGGATTCATAGGTATTCCGAGCCAGGCTGCACTTTCTACACCGAAATATATGCGTTGCGCTGCTTCTTAAATTTAGTGCAAAGATAATTCAATTAAAATTTAAATAAAGTTTATTTTTATAGTAACTTTTCAGTTAGGCTATGTGAGAAAAATAATTGAGCATAAATTAATAATAATAATATTTGTCAATAGGTCTGTTCGTTTGTATTACTGTAACTTGTACATGTACTGAGAATTCGTCATTAGTGCAAGTACAATCTAACAAAAATTAAACAAGTTATTAGTATTATATGTTAACTAGCAAAAATAATAATAGTTTTCATTGGAAAGGAATTTTTCATATTTCACAAAATATTAATTTTTATTTGGAATAGATTTTGATTTTTGGAAAAATTATAATGCCAGTTACGAGTTCACAGCAGCAGCATGTTTGTCTAATTACTGTGACGTTATAAACTGCACCAAGAGTACTAACTCGGGAGGAAGTACCTACTGTTCTGAATAGTTAGTGCAATATGCACGGCTACAAATGAACACTTTGCTGACAATTTGAATTTTATAGTCGGAAGTTTCCAACATTCAGTCCTAAACTGTTGTTAGAAAACAGAAGAAAGTTAAGTGACCTCACATTTCTATATACATAAACTTTTGAACAACGCCGTCGATTCATCAATTTTACTATCTTCTTTTTGCCTAAGAGTACCTAATTTCGGTACTAGAACAAATAGCTTCTTTACTTACTCTCATTATCAAACAAACTATATTCTAAATTCTCCTATTATAAGATTATCACACTTATAAAACGACAACTCTATGCCAGATTTGTTTTGAACCTAGACTTTGTACACGTTAAGATCAAGCCGGCTACGTCATGACTGAGTTCTGCAGACCACGCCTTTAACAAATTGTCCAGTGGCGTGCACAATATTAGTCAGATCGCCAAGCGCTTCTATCTTACAAAAAAATTCAGAGCAGGAATGTCCTCTTTGGAAAATGTCTCATTCGATTCAGATTTTGTGCACTACCTATTCATGATAAATTTGCAAAAATCAGAGATGGAATAGACTCAAAAATTACATTTCTCGCAATTTTTGGTAAATTAAAAAATATCATTTTTTAATGTTTATCTTGTAATATCTTAAGAACTGTGTTGTGAATTCTCGAAGGACCATGCGTGATTTTAAATGATAAAAACGTGTATTTGTTTAATTGTTTATTTACACTATGTACAGAGCGAGAGATCACTTAAAAACTCTTTGACCGAGTGTTCAGCTTCAAGATTGTTACTGTACTGTCTTGGACTTAACTGTACTCTCCCTTAAAAGTATATTTTGGACAAAGTAGTGGGGGAGTACAACCCTCTGTCGGTCATCCGACGAATAAATGAAAACTTCTATATTATTCTAAACAAACATATACACCTACACAAGACTGAACATCCCGGCCACCGTTGAAGCTGTTCTTCAACTAATAGCAAATGCATACATAAGAATTGATACGTTTAAATCAAGGAATGTAAGAAGTAAATTAAACAACGACTTAAGATAAACATAAATACAACGGCATATATGACACATGACATAAATCAACTTGGTTATTGTTCAAAAACTAACTTAAATCTAATCACCATCACTAGCACTTGGCTTGTTTTCAAAATCAGTTACTGGCACGACACAAATGTTACGCACTGCCCGTTTTGTAATACCGTGTTCCGTTTGGATACTAACTACACGTGTGACGCCGTCTGCTCCAGGATGCAGTTGCAGTATCCTGCCGTATCTCCAGATGAGGGGTGGTAAGTTGGCATCTTTCAGGATAACTAGCGTCCCAGGTTGCAGTGTTGTTGGTGGGGTTGGTTTGGATTTGGGGTTGCAGAGAGCCCAAGTACTCCCTTACCCAGCGCTGCCAAAAATGTTGACGAGCTTGCTCTATGTACTGCAAGCGAGATAGTCGATTCTGCTTAAGATGCAACAACGAGGGTTCGGGTGATGTCGTTAGTGGGCTCCCAATCAAAAAATGACCGGGAGTTAATGCTGACAGATCATTTGGATCATTTGATAAGGGACATATTGGCCGTGAGTTCAAACAGGCCTCAATGCACGTCAGCATCGTATACATCTCCTCAAACGTGAGCAATGCGTTACCTAATACTCTTTTAATGTGATATTTTGTTCTTTTTACACCTGCCTCCCAGAGCCCTCCGAAATGAAGCGATCGTGCAGGTATAAAATGCCAGTTTATACTATCCGTGGTTAATTTGTTTACAACTTTGGTATTAAATTGATTGGATTGAAATAATTCCGATAAGGAATTTAATTCCTTTTGTGCTCCTACAAAATTTGTAGCGTTGTCCGAATATATGTTTTTTACTAGACCACGCCGAGAAATGAATCTTTTTAAAGCACTTAAGAAACCTTCAGCTGTTAAGTCACCAACAAGTTCTAGATGCATAGCTTTTGTTGCGAAGCAAACAAATACGCAAATATATGCTTTAATTTTTCTATTTCCGCGTCCACGACCTACCTTGAGGAATATAGGGCCAGCGTAATCGACACCACAGTTAGCAAATGGTCGCGAGTAATCACAGCGTGAGGCCGGTAAGTCACCCATGACTGGATTCAACCCTCTAGGATTCGCACGAAAACAATTTATACATTTATTTATTACTTTCCTAACTTGACAACGTCCTGCTAAAGGCCAATATCGTTCACGAATGGCGGCTAACGTACCTAAATTTCCGGAATGCAAATGCTTTTCATGCGTAAATTTTATAATTAATTCGGTGATATAATGTTTAGGTAATACAATTGGATGTTTTTGATCATCTGCGATATTTGCATGTCGCAAACGTCCACCAACTCTGATTAATCCTGTTTCATCAAGATATGGATTTAATGTCTTCAAACGGCTGTTATTGCCAACCTCACGACCAGCTGATAAATCATTTAATTCGATCCGAAACTCTACTCTTTGTACCGTCTTAATTATGAGATTGGTTGCATTTTGAATCTCTGTTACATCTAATTCCCCCGTTAACTGTTTACTACTATTTCTGCTACTGTAAATGAATCTTAACATGTATGCAGTAATACGATATAATTTTTCAAACTTTGAATATTTTAGCATCCAATTATATTCGGGGATTGTAACTATATGTGATAAAACACGTCGTTCCGGGATCTCGTCACTATCAATTTCTATGGGGGTTTTTACGCAATAATTTTCCTCATTTTGCAACCATGTTGGTCCGTGAAACCATAATGAATGATTAACTAATTCGTTTAGAGAAACCCCTCGCGTAACTATGTCTGCTGGATTCTCGGAAGATTTTACATGTTGCCAATTGGTTACATTTGACAAAGATTGAATTTCGACAACTCTGTTTGCCACAAACGTTTTTAAAGTGTTTGGTGCTGTATTTAACCATGCGAGCACAATGGTAGAATCTGTCCAATAATATGTTTCATCTCTTTCTATATGGATCGACTCTACCACGGTTTTCATTAGCCTACAGAGTAACAAGGCACCACATAATTCTAGACGCGGAATTGTTAATACTTTTAATGGTGCTACCCGTGATTTTGCACAAAGTAAATGAGTTGCAGATTGACCGTTAAAATTTGTGGATCGTACATAGATACATGCCCCGTAAGCCTTCTCTGAAGCGTCCGAAAAACCATGTAATTGTATAGACTCTGTCGGGTAAAAATCTATTACCTTACGCGGTATATTAATTTTATTGATATGATTAAGTTCAATTTCCAGATTCGCCCAAGCCGTATCTGACCTATTTGGTAATGGCTCATCCCAACCGTGTTTTATTTGCCACAAATTTTGCAATATTAATTTTGCATTTATAATTAAGGGACTTAGTAGACCTAGCGGGTCAAATATTTGTGCAATTTTTGATAATACAGTGCGTTTTGTATGTTTAAAATTTTGTTGTTTAGTGCTATTGGGATTAACTACGTAATTTAAGCAATCTTTGTCAAAATTCCAACCTAAGCCTAATAATTTAGTGTTATTACCTTTTTCTAAATTAATCATATGAGAAGTAGAATTTGATTCGTTAATTTCAGGTAAGAGCGACATATCGTTAGATGACCACTTTCGCAATTCAAATCCACCGCGTGATAATAATGATTGGAGTTCGCATCGTAATTGTAAGGCCTCTTCATATGAATTGGTGCCAGTCAACAAGTCGTCCACGTAAAAGTCTCTTAAAAGTATTTCCGACGCTTTCGGAAAGTTATGTTTTTCGTCAACCGCTAATTGTTGAAGGCATTGTACGGCGATATAGGGAGCACATGCTGTGCCGTAAGTAACAGTATTCAATTCATATGTGTCTACTGGGTGTGATTCATTAGCTCTCCAGACTATTTTCTGATATTTTCTATCTTCCTCAGATACCAAGATTTGACGGTACATTTTGTTTATATCCGCCGATAACACATATTGATGCGTACGAAATCTTAGCAATATTAAAAACAGATCGTCTTGTAATTTAGGTCCTACCATTAAATTGTCGTTCAAACTACATCCGGATGCAGTATTGGCCGACGCATCAAATACTACTCGCACTTTTGTTGTACTACTGGTTTCTTTAATAATTGCATGATGGGGTAAGTAACAACTAGGCTCGGATTCTAAATTATGATTTGATACGCCCATGTGATTCAGTTCTTTATATTCTTGTATGAACTGATGATAGCTAGCTTTTAATTCGGGATCGCGCCTAAGTTTATTTTCAATGCTATATAAACGTTTCGTTGCTATGCTTTTAGATTCTCCTAAATTTGGCGAATTTGTTTTAAATGGTAGGCGTACTATAAACTGACCTTCACTATTTCTTTTATGAGTAGCTTTGAAATGTTCCATACAATGATATTCTTCTACCGAAAATTGGGTATTTTTATGATTTGGAATTTCTTCAATTTCCCAGAAGGCGGTCATCTGTTTCTCTAACGTACTTAAGTGACATAAACTCCGAGTCCCCTTGAAGTTAGATTTTATATTGCCCCCAATAACCCACCCTAATGCAGTTTCTTGAATGTGGGGATTTTCCAGGGTCTCGGGTATTTGACCGCTTCTTAACAAAGACCAAAATATCCCAGCTCCCAATAAAACATCTATTGTATTGCTTTCGTTGAAAGCTGGGTCCGCTAACTGTAAAACTGATGGGATTTTCAAATCTTTACTTGTAACTTCTACTGTCGGCAAATTCTCCGTAATTTTAGGTAGAGCTAAACATTGGGTTTCGAACACGTGCGGGGAATAAAGGGATTTGAATTCTATATCAACCTTATAATTTGCGTTGTCGGAAGAATTATTGATACCATTTGCACAAATATTTACTTTGTTTAAAGGAAGTTTTAGTAAGTTAGCTGTATCGTTAGTAATAAAACTGGACTGCGACCCTACATCTAGTATGGCTCTACATTTTATCCAGTCCCCTTTGATATCTTTAATTAAAATTTGTGCAGTGCTTAGTAGCACGTGTTTAATTGCATTCGATTGATTGTGGGTATGAGCCACAACTGTTGACATTGACGAAGTTGGATTAGAGTCGATGTGCAATAATGTATTATGTTTTTGCTGACATGTACGACATCCAGCAGATTTGCAATCTCTAACTACATGATTTCTTCTAAAGCAATTCTCGCAAAGTCCCAGTTCTTTTACCTTCTTAGTTCTATCGATTGTTGATAAGATTAAAAATTCGTTGCATTTGTATATAGCATGTTTGCCTTTACACAAAAAACACTGAATTGTCGAATTAGTGGCTAAACAATTAATTGATCGGGGTTTGTTGGCACGATTAGAAGGTTTACTGAAATTATTTGAATTAAAATTATACTGTTTTTGTTGTTGATTTGTTCCATTTAAAGATTCAAGCAATAAACGTTTCTTTTCTAAAAACTTTATCATATCATCTAATTTCGGAACTTCTGAATTTAAAGTGCTTTCCCATTCTTTTCTTGTATGGTAATCTAATTTTAAAACAATTATTGGAACAATTACCGTATCCCATTGACCTACGGGTTCCTTCAATGATGTTAAAGCC